>JAJEJO010056755.1:0-21463 GCA_020662805.1 Glaucomys volans | reverse complement strand
ACAGTGAGTGGACACTGGAGGGAAAATTTGAGATTAATTGATGTCTTGAAATTTTACATAACATAGAAAGACACAAAATGAAGATATTACTCTTATTAGTTAGATATTTAATAATTTTACCCTTTCACAGAAGATAGGGAAGTGGGAAAGTAGAGATTGATAAGTCATTTAAACTCCTGACACATGAACTGATTTCTGGATTTAATTATCTTGCTTTTGTGTGTGTGTGTGGAAAAGCTGATGATAGATGCAGCAGAGAACAAATACTACAATTCACATTATTCTTATTGCTAATTTTGGAGATATTTGAAGGAGATTCAACTCATCTTGTGGTTTTGAATTAAAAGCAGACATCTTCTGCCTTCCTTTATCAGGTCGTTATGAACATTCTCTGCTATAATTATCAAGCACAATGTTTCAAACTTCTGTCCAGATAATATACTTTGTTATAACTTTTTTTCCTAAATCTCCACTTGCTTTATTTTTTCCTGCCCATCAGGGAAAGCATAGAGGTGCGTATCTTTTGTACCTATTTTTCTTAGGTACCAAAGAAAAGTCCACAGTTTTTTTTTAATATCCTTTAGATTTTATTTTATGGTTTAACATTAGCAATTAAAAATAAGTTTGAGGGTGTTAGTTAATTTGATTTTTGAATAAGGAGTCACAGACATACAAAAGTATAGAAAGATTGTTAATAGAGATCCAAACGCAGGTCTATGTGATTCTGAATTCTGAACTCTTCATCTGATTACTTCCTGGGATTCTACTCACACTAATGCCTTCCAAACTCCCCCAAATTAATTTCTCCAAAACCGATTTGGAAACTCATTCCCTTTTTCTGTACCAAGTGTTCTTTCCTGTCTTCCTTTGTGGTAAATGGCACCATCAAAACTAGGAATGTTAACACCTGAGAACTGTGACATGCCTTTATTTCTCCTGTGATACCATCTGACAAGCTAACATTTAAATTGAACATTTGAGTATGAAATGTTTATACGTCATTCTGGTGAATACAAACATCACTTTCTGACCTTTTTTTTATGACATGGAATTTGACAGAGCTTTAATGTTTTTCTGTCTCTGGGAGAGTATTTCATAGTCTTTTTGAAGTAGTTCCAAACTTGTGCCTTCTAATGCACTCTATGAAAGTCAGAATGAGCATTTTACAAGTCACACGTGATCATATCACTTCTACCTTGAAATTCTTCAGTGTTCCAGGTCCTCAGGATTATGCATGAAGGTTGACCTTCTTTAAGATGATTGTAGGGCATTAGAAACTTAAATGAAATGAGCAAGCTCTCATGAAACTCTAAGTCTTGAATTTTATTTATCTTTACTTACACTTATTTTATATTTATTTACAATTCATCCACAGTTCCCTGAATCCTTGATCAAGTAATTCCAGAACTGATTTCTTATGTTGCCATACCCTGTGCTCTGTGATTTTACATAAAATAAAATTGGTGTAGGTGTTCGATGGAGTTGAGTGGGCGCCACCAGTAGTCCCTTTGGGAAATTGTCCCAGGAGAAGACTATCTATATCCCGAATCTTCACTTGAAATAAAGGCATACTTTTAATCAGGATGAATATATTTTTAAAAATTGGAAGAAGTAATGAGTCAAATTAGAATTCTGACATAAAATCCTGTCTCTATGTGTTTGTGTGAGTGTGTGTGTATATTGAGATACACTTTTTTCTACCAGAAATGTCTGTAAAGTGACTCAGAAGAAGCTCATACTTGGACTTAATTTTGCCATTATTAGAAACTATTGTTTATTTTCTTATGTATTTTTCTATCCAATACCTATTTTATGTTTCTTGAAGGCTAAAACAAAGTCTTTTGTACTTTCTTACACTCTGCCCAATGAAAACACCTACCACACCACATGTTTTTAATGTTTTTCAAGTATATTCAAAATGTCAACAGAAATATCTTCTCTTAGCTATTGTTCCTGACAGACCTTTAATTTTATTTATTTATTTATTTTGGAACCAGGGATTGAACTCAGGGACACTCAGCCACTGAGCCACCTCCCAGCCCTATTTTGTATTTTATTTAGAGACAGGGTCTCACTGAGTTGCTTAGGGCCTCGCTAAGTTGCTAAGGCTGGCTTTGAATTCATGATCCTCCTGACTCAGCCTCCCAAGTCTCTTGGATTACAGGCGTCCACCACTACGCCTGGCCCTGACAGACCTTTTAAATAGTTGTTGATAACTAGTATAGATTTCACAGGACATTATTTTAGCCCTTGTTTTATGTTCTAAATTCACCATCTCTCTTATATCACCCACTGAAAAATATTTTTATGGAATCTTGGTGAAGTTAGCTCTGTATTTTGAAGAAGTTGGTGAAAATGTCCCAACAGGCTGGACTGATGGAACTGTTAATGAATTAAGACAACACACCCACCATTACTTGCCTAGTTTCAGCTTCCCAAATACATAGAATTTTTGTTCACTGTTATTTTCTTGGCAACTCTATTTAGGCTTCAAGTAAAATTCTTTTGTTGGCTACTGCATACTAGAATAGTTATCTCTTATATACATTCTCATGGAACATGTACTTTTAATTTTAGGACTAATCAAAGTCTTGATAAGTCTTGATAATACTTGTATATTTAGTTTTTAATGTTTATGGTTTCCATTAGTTATGAGAACCAAGTCAGCACCTGCCTTGTTTACCACTATATTCCTATTGCATGAAATTTTGTGAGCATATAATAGATTCTCAATAAATTGGGTTAAAACAAAAGAGTTTTAGTTAATGGATGAAATCCCTATTTTGTATAATGGGAATCTGTCTAGATTTATAATTAAGCATAATGAAAAACAAAATTCCACAGCATCATAGAGAAAGACTTATTTTTTCCCTAGTAAGGTGATAATTATTATCCCTCTTATTTCTCTGAGCTTGTCTTTAAACATTTCCAAATTATCACTCTTGGTTCATAGATGTGTCAACTGATTTCCAGAAAATTTACCTATTTTGTTTCAGCGCAAATTAAAAAATGAGGGGAATAAGAACTAAATGCCAGATTTTTGGCCACTAGACTTTGAAATTATTCTTCTTCACTGGACTTAAGGGGACTTTGTGGAGGAGTCTACTCTTGAAAGGATTAGACTAAAATGCCCAGCCTGTATATCTGTGATTTTTCAGACCTGAATATAATTTGTGTCAGACCTCTTTACCCTATACAAAAATGACTAGCTCACATTCTTTAAAATGGGCTCAATACAATGTCAATGCTGATTCACCACAGAGGGAAGATGAAGAATTGCCAAGCAAAATTGGCTGTTGAAGAAATCATTGGAGAGAGGCCTCTTCACATCAGCAGAGATGCCAGGCACTGAAAAATGTCTCAAGGCATTATCATGTAAGAACACAAGGGGATGGATTTCAATTCAATAAAGATTTATTAATCATCCACCATCAATTAATCTCTGCAAGGATTAAGAAGAACAAAAGAGCCTCTGCACAAAAAACACTAGGAGTTCAGGACTGAGCCAAAGGACATGATAGTTCTGTCTTTTTAGATCAAGACCTTTGATTCAGTTATGCTCCCAGTGGTATTACAGCATGTTACCCCAAAGTGTGGTCTGTGGCATGTTGAGGACTTTAAAATAAGGAAATTAGATGGGCCTCAGAAGCAAGTTTTCTCTGTTCTTCTCCATCTTTCTTTTCTCTTTCTCCTGTTTATCCCCAGAAAAATGTCATAGAAACTAAAAGATTTCTTCCTGAAGCAAAGTGTAAAACTTAAACTCTGTCTGGAGGAAAGAAATTGTTGTGCCCGATGAAAATAAGATCATCCAAGCTGATCTCGTAAAGCCAAAAGAAGCCTTTATTTTTTATTTTTTAGCTGGCCAGCGACGAATACCCATACACCTAAAAGCGGTGTGCCAGGGGATTGCTCGTTAGTTCTTTGTTGCCAGCATTTATAGGGAGGGGAATGGATTAGAGTGGGATTATAGGGAGGGAAGGGATTAGGGTGGAGCTGACTCTCTCTCCTGATGGCACTCGAGAATATTTCTGGGGAGTATAGCAATATAAAACCTGGAGAGGTTGCTCATCTACCTCACCTGAAAGTAGGATCTATAATTTCTGAGGCCTCTTCATTACACTTGGATGGAAAAGAATGCTACACAGACTAAGTAGAATCTAAACAAATAAGTTTCATTATGTTATCCAGCTAGTTCCATGAGATCCTACCTTTTTTGACCAATCACATTTCTACCCAACTGTCCATTCTTCATTGAACCTCAACTTAAAAATACAGTCTTCAGATCTTTATTTCTGAAATCTCCTGTGACAACTAAAAATGAGATTGAATAAGTACGGTATGTTTTCTTTTGTCAACCTGCCTTTTGTTTTAGGGGTATTGGCCTTGGACATTGGAATGGACAAGAGAAAGATACTACACATTTACATCTTCACACTATGCTTTTGGATTCTAAGATATAAGCTTTCACTAATATTATCAGAGGAATAGGTTCCTAATCTAGGGATTGTTAATTTGTTTGACTCATTGCTCATATCCTAGACTAATTTGAGGCACTGGAACCCAAGGCTCACAGGTCTCCATGGCTCAGAAGCCCTCCCTTCTAATTTGTCTTTAATCGCTGGAGAAACAAGGGAGGTATGTTTGTGCTCAACCCTCCAGGATTTGTGTTTGTTCTTCCCTGCTGTGACCAGGATCCCACATCTGTTCCTTTCATTTCTCAGGCTGTCCTTCCTGACTTTGGGACTGCTTCTGTCTGTTCACTGCTTTGACCTACATTATATAAGTACCTTCTATTGCTAACCCTGCCTTTGCAAAAAGGACCTCCAAGGTATAACTTTGAGGGAAGCAGTGCAGAAATCTTGGAGGGAGTAAAGCTGGTGGGGAGTGGGGCTGTTGAAGAAGAGCAAAGGAGGCAGGGAGAGGGTGGGCTCCAGGAAGTAAGAAAGGCCTCAGTTAAAACCTAAACATCGTTCTAGAGCTTATGCTTATTTAATAGAGTGGAATAAAAGAGGAATGCCTAGAAAGATATTAATTCTTTTTTTCTTTTTTTAAATTGGACTAGAAATCGAACCCAGGACCTCCTATGTGCTAGGCAAGTGTTCTGTGACCCTGATCTATGCCTCCACTCCTTTTTGACTTTTTATTTTGAGACAGGATCTGGTGGAGATGCCCAGGCTGGTTAAAACTTGTGATCTTCCTGCCTTAGCCTTCTGAGTAGCTGGATTAAAGTCATGTGCCATTGGACCCAGGAGGATCTTAATTGTGAGTCCTTTCTGCTAAATTCCCCAAAATATTTTTAGATTTTTATGAGGCTTAAAAATTTTAATGCTTAGAAGATAAGAAATATTTAAGACAATAAGTGGTCATGATATATTTAGGACTGTCCATACCAGACTGGGACTGACCACCTGGAGATTGACATCTGAAAGTCCAGCTCAGACACTTTTCCGTTAACTCCTAAGGGTAAGCATGTGCTTGTATTTGTGAGCACATATGTGAGGGAGTGCCTGCTGTTTTTTGGGAAGTTGGGGGCAAGCACCAAGATGCCCATTTCCCCGTACACACCATGGAGCAGCACACATACCAAATGGAGCGAGGGTTTGCCTTCTGGGATGGAACAGTCCTCTGAGATTCATAGACCAACCACGGGTACCCATTTTTTTTGAGGGGATAGAAGTAAGATCATCACATGGATCCATGTAAAATAAAAACAAGCCATAAATTATTGTATTTTATGTTAAAGAATTTACTGAAAGACGTGTCTTATGTTTAGGGCTGAGACTGAGCATGTAGAGGTATAGGATGTGTCATGACAATATTTTTAGTATTGGGAGAGAAGAGAACAATACTCATTAATTAATCAGAGAGCAATAAATAATAAGGAGTAAAATATTTGTTAAAGACAAAATAAATAAAAAGTAGAATATTTGCTAAAGACAAAAATCAGGATTTTGTCATCAAATGTACTGTATCTAAGACAAAGAGCTTACTAACAGATTAAAGAAATATAGAGTTTGTGACATCAGGGAAGATTGAGTGAATCATGGAAATGCACAGCTACAGATCTTTTATTTTATTTAGAACTTGAAGGTGAGTGGGGAAGGTGCTAATTTTTCACATTTTCCTGTGTCCTTGCTTCCAGACTGTCCTTCAGTGGGGTGTAGGGACAATGGATTTCTTTGGTGAGATTCTTCATCAGGTTGAAGATATATGAAAATGGGAAGCAAGTTCTCATGCTCTTTGAGATCTTCCATTTCCCAGAGCTAAAGTGTAGGACACTGCCCTGTGTTTTTGTGGTAGGCTGTGTGGGGGCAGTTGGGAAAGAGAGGTAGGTGGTAGGGTAGTGAACCTGAATAAACTGTATTACCAACATCACTGATCATAATTGAATGATTAAATTAATTAATGTGGAGTCTCAAGGACACTTCTATGCTGATTTCTTCACCACATACTTATTGAACACTGCACCAGACACTGTTCTAAGAGAACTGATTTCTGTCCTATTAAAGTTCACTGTTTACTAAATGAGAAAACTAAAATAGTGCAGTAAACATTCTGATTTAAGAATGCAAAATGCGTCATGAGTTCTTAAGAACATTTCTAGTTTGAATGTTTGTTAGTAAATCTTGCTGGGGATGGTAGGTGAGTGGGAGTTAGCCAGTGAAAAAGAGACAATTTACTCAGCCGAATATCAAGATCAAACACAAGTGCAGACTTTCAGACAGTGGCATTCCCAAGATGTGAAGGCTAAATTGAGTGACATAGCTGATGGACTAAAGTTATCTCAATTTTTAAAAATATTTTTTAGATGTTGATAGTCCTTTATTTAATTTATTTATTTATATGTGGTGCTGAGAATTGAACCTAGTGCCTCACACATGCTAGGCAAGCATTCTGCCTCTGAGCTACAGCCCCAGCCCCAGGTTATCTCATTTTTGATATGGGAGAGGATTCTGTGGACTCCAGCTTGGATGTTCTCACCCAAGGTGGGTGTTAACATAATGCTTAAGACCAGGCAAATAAAATAATTGAAGGCCTTTAGAGTGTTATCTAGGAGCTGTGTCCTACCATGATGTCAATAATGCCACAGGGCCTGGTTAAGTACCAAAGAGTTTTATGTAAATTTTTCAGGTGTGATGTATGTATTAGAGATCTAAAAAAGTAGATGCTATTTACCCTGTCAGTTAATGTGTTTCCAAGTAACATCCCTTTGCTGCCCTTGGTGGATAGATGACAAATGGTCATATTTTGATTACTTATTTTCTACAATTGTGAGACAAAGTAGAATCCAAGAAAAATCAAACATATGAACAAATAAACAAACTAAATAAAAACTTGTTAGGAAGTTCATGGAGAGGAACGAGCTTTCTAATTTTTTAACACGTTTTTCTGTTATTTCCATCATCCTCATAATAGCAAGATCTACCAGTTCCATCTTTTTATATGTCAAAAGTCAATTTTCAATCTCTGTTGTTACCTTGATGCTGCCATTTTCTACTTCTGTACACCATTTCTATAATTTACTGCTTATAAATTGTAAGTGTGAGCTGGGCGCGTTGGGCACACCTGTAATCCCAGCGACTCAGGAGGCTGAGGCAGGAGATCTCTAATTCAAAGCCAATCTCAGGAATGGTGAGGTGATAAGCAACTCAGTGAGATTCTGTCTTTAAATGAAATACAAAATAGGGCCAGGGATGTGTCTCAGTGGTTGGACGCCCCTGAGTTCAATCCCTAGTACCAATAATATAATAATAATAATAATTACAGTAATAAATTGTTAATAATAATAATAAATTGTTAATAATAATAAATAATAACAACAAATTATTAATAATAAAATAAATAATAATACATTGCTAATAATAATAATGATAATTGATAAATTGTGTGATGTTGCTCCATCTGGCCACAAATAAAAACTTTAAATACCATTTGAGTGGTCAAATTAAGCATTTAGGTTTTTATAAAATAGTTACAATACTTTTAAAAATAAGCGGAAAGTGCTCACTTTGACAGCACATATATTAAAATTGGAACAATAAAGAGAAGATTACCATGGTCACTGTGCAAAGATGGCATGGAAATTTATGAAGCATTCCATATTTTTAAGGACTTAAAATCAGCATCCTACAGTGATGTGACCACATCAACAATAATAGACTTAATTCACAATAGCTAAGCTGTGGAACCAAACTAGGTGTCCTTCAACAGATGAATGGACAAGAAAATGTGGTACATATGCACATTGGAATATTACTCAGCCATAAAGGGGGATGAAATTATGGCATTTGCTAGTAAATGGATGGAACTGGAGAATATCATGCTAAGTGAAATAAGCAAATCCTCCAAAACCAAAGGTCAAATGTTCTCTCTGATATGTGGATGCTAACTCACAGTAAGTGGGAGGTGGGGGAGAATATAAGTTTACTGGATTAGACAAAGGGGAAAGAAGGGAAGGGAAGGGGATGTGAATAAGCAAGACAGTAGAATGAATCAGACATAACTTTCCTATCTGCATATATGATTACATGGCCAGTGTAACTCTACATCATGTACAACCACAAAAATGGGAAGTTATAATATGTATAACTTGTCAAAATACATTCTACTCTCATGTATAATTAAAGAGAACAAATAAAAAGGACGAAAAGTAAAAAAGAAGCATAGAGGACTTTTAAGCTTTTATATGCTTGGAAATCAATTGCATTCTAAATAAACTTTTGCTTTTTATAAATAAGAAGACAGGGCTAGTGGTATAGCTTACTATTTGCCTGCTATGTGGGAAGCCCTGAGTTCAACACCCAGCTCTGTACTCTCACATACACAAAGATATATACTTAAATTGTCTTGTTTAGACACCAGTTGGAAAGAGGGAATTTCTGACAACATCTACTTATTTCATGTAGATTAGTGTATTTGTTTCTGGTTATTCAACAATCATAATTATTAATTTGAATTTTTCCTTTCAATTTCTATATTGTCCTTCTTCCTCTCCATAGATATCATCAGGGTGTATATGTGGTAGGGTGTGGGTGATGTGGGAAAGGGAGCTTTCGCTGGACTTTGTGGTCCTGAGCTGGAACCCTGGATCTGTATCATGGGTTTTTGCTGAAGCTTCTCTGTGTATTGGCCTCTCCTGTAACTAAAGCTATTGGTAATGAAGTGAAGCTTCCTTAGAGTGGCACATGGGTGAAATCCACTGCTGGCTGCATCCTTGCCATTTCTTCCCATCTGGAAGTGATAAGTTTTCCATTTTCTTTTTCTTACCACTTGGAATAGACCTTCTTCCTTTCTCTGGGAATAATAAGAATATACTTTCAAGATCAGCCTTAATGGTAGGTAGACCAAAAGGAGTACATCAGGAGATACATTTTAAATACTATTTTCATTTTCTGTGTGCAATTTCTGGCTCTTTTCTCAACTTTTCCCTGCAACTTTTAATTGCTAAAGGAAAATGCATTTGAGTTAGGAGCCCGATGCAGAAGTCTTGGTGCCCGCTAACAATACACAGGACAGAGCAGTCAGCGAAGGGATGGTGATGCGTAGATATAACACAGAGATACGTAGAAGGTGAATACTTGTGATGTGACAATTGTTTAGAAGATGAGGAGGGGACTTGTTTGTGCAGAAGGCATGATTAAGATAGAGTCAAGGGTTCTAGACTGAAAAACACTGATGTACTGCTATTTGTTGAGTTACAAAACAAGGTAGTATAATCAGGGTTGGTGCAAAAGAAGGACAAGTGAAGTAATTTGGAATATTCTTAGTGGGGCAAACTGTGGAACTTTGAAGTGAAGATGGCAGGCATAGGGTAATTGTGTGACTGAAGACAGAGAACTGTATTTAAAACCACAAACTTCAAAATGTTCAACATAGGGGTCTCAGTGAAAGTCACAGCATTTTTGAAGATCACCTGGTACACTTCGTCCACCAAGAAAGCAGTAGATGTGCACAGAACACTGCAGAATTCCAACACTCAAGGGACACATAGAAAGAAAAAAAAAAGAGTGGCACCAAGTTTTGAGAAAAAAAGTTGTCGACCATGTCACAAAATACAAGTCTTGGAAAAGAGCCCCACTGTTTCCAGGAAGTATCTCGAGAATGGGTCATTAAGTGGATTAGACTGGGCAAAAATGTCATTGTGCAACATTGCCTGGAGACCAAGCTACTCTTCTTGTGTTTGTCCTCTTTGAGGGTTGGTAAAAGGATTTGATCATCTTTCCATGAGGCAAATCTAATATACTAAGTTATCAGACTCTTATCTTTTCTTTCTTTCTTTGCTTTTGGTACCAGGAATTGAATGGAGAAATGCTTAACCACCAAGCCATACATCCCTGTTTATTTTTTATTTTGAGACATCTTGCTAAGTTGCTGAAGCTGGCTTTGAACTTGCAATCCTCCTGCCTCAGCCTCGTGAGTTGCAAAGATTACAGGTGTGCACCACCCTGCCCAGCTAGTCTGCCTTTCCTTTCTTCTTCTTTCTCCTCCTCCTTCTTTTTGACACCAGGGTTGAGCCCAGGGGCACTAAAACACTAAGCCATATCTCTAAGTTTTTTTAAAAAAATATTTTGAGACAGATTCTCACTAAATTGCTTAAGGCCTCACTAAGTTGCTGAGGCTTGATTTGAACTTTCAATCCTCATGCCTCAGCCTCCTGAGTTGCTAGGATTACAGGTGTGCACCACTGAGCCCTTCTTTTTTTGGGACTGATGGGGGATTGAACTTAGGGGCACCCAACAACTGAGCCACATCCCCAGCCCTATTTTATATTTTATTTAGAGACAAGGTCTCACTGAGTTGCTTAGCACCTTGCTTTTGCAAAGACTGGTTTTGAACTTGAGATCCTCCTGACTCAGCCTCTCAAGCTGCTGGGATTACAAGCATGAGCCACCATGTCTGGCTAGTCTCCCTTTTCTTGAACATTACTCTGGCCTAGGAATGTCTGAAGGGCAGATTAAGCCACTGAAAACTTAAATTTTAGGGAAGAGTATTTTTTTTTTCCTGTTTATGTTGGTGAACTTTTCTACAACAGTAATGAGGGAAGATGTTCTAGTGTGAGGGAGAATTCTGAGTTGTTGATACATAGGTAAGACTGAATTCAGTTTTATGACTTAAGTCTCTAGGGAAATGTTTCAATGCCACTTCTGTTATGACTTAAAATTGTGACTGAATGTGTGACAGACATTTATTAGTAAAGAGAAGAAAATAATTGATCATTTTCGAGAACTGAAATTGAGCACATAATATTGAAGAGGACCCAGAGGCTAATATCTGTAGATGATGGTAACCAGCTGTCATAAAATTTTTATTTTCAGTTTCTGAGCTTCCTCCAACTCATGACCATAATGGTGGCATTCAACATGAGCAGCGTCAATCCAGACGCGTTCATCATGCTTGGAATCCCAGGGCTGGAGCAGCTCCACAACTACATTGGGATTCCCTTCTTTATTATCTACCTTGTAGCCCTTGCAGGAAACAGTGTCCTTCTCTACCTGATTTCCACGGAGCGCAGCCTCCATGAGCCCATGTTCTTTCTCCTCTCCATGCTGGCTGCTACAGATCTCATCCTGTCTAATACGTGTGTACCTAAAACACTGAGCATCTTCTGGCTGGGTCCTCAGAAGATCACATTTCCTGGATGCCTTACTCAGATGTTCTTCCTCCACTTCAGCTTTGCCATGGATTCTGCTATCCTCCTGGCCATGGCATTTGATCGCTATGTTGCTATTTGCTTCCCCCTAAGATACTCCGCTATTCTCACCCATCAGGTTATTACTAAGATTGTGATGGGTATTATCAGCAGGAGCTTTTGTATCATCTTCCCATGTGTGTTCCTATTAAAGCGACTGCCTTTCTGCCAAACACTCATCATTCCCCACACATACTGTGAGCACATAGGTGTTGCCCGGCTTGCCTGTGCGGACATCTCCGTCAATATATGGTATGGCTTTGCTGTGCCTGTGATGACTGTCATGTCAGATCTGATCCTCATTGGCATCTCCTATAGTCTCATACTTCATGCTGTCTTTAGCCTTCCATCCTGGAATGCTCGCCAAAAAGCTCTTAGTACGTGTGGTTCCCACGTTGGTGTCATTCTGACATTCTACACACCAGCTATATTCTCTGTCCTTGCCCACCGTTTTGGTCACAATATTCCTCAGTCCTTCCACATACTGTTTGCCAACCTCTATGTGACTTTCCCTCCTGCCATCAATCCAGTTATCTATGGGGTGAAGACCAAGCAGATTTGGGAAAAAATCAACCTCCTCCTCTTCCATAAAGGGAATCAATGACATGAAATTGAGGGCTTGGGAAAGACGAAAGGTCATACTATTGATTTGAGAATTCTTCGCATTTTTAAAAAACTGATATTCCCATAGTGGTGACTTAAATTTATATAAAATTCTAGAAATCCACTATGGAAGAGGAAGCAGTGGGAAAAGATGAGCAGGTGCATGTGAAGAGAAGCCAAATAAAAGTTGAAGAATGCGTTTTCATGCACAGATAGATCAGAGGGAGATCTTTGTTTCATATACCGATAAATATCCAAGACATACAGGATAGCATGCTGATTATATATAAAATAGAAGATTCTTATAAACAAATTAAAAGTGATGGAAGGCTCCACAATTTGGGATACCTTCGTAGAGCACTTTGCAGATGAGTTGGTAAACATAACATTGGGTCATTACACTTTCCAAAGCATCCTCTGGGAAAATTAATCCTCTAAGACAAATGTTTCCAAACTCATAGTGAGTATCTGAATCACCTGAACAGCTAGGTTAAAATGCAAAACTCCAGGCTCTATTCTACTGCAATGTACTTCTGCATTCTTCAGTAATCCTCCAGGTGATTCTGATACCTAAAATCTTGGCTCCTTTCACATCAGAAAAGTCATGGTCTTTTGAAAAACCCATAAACTTGATACTTATAATAATTTTGGGGGTCCAAAGGTGAGATAGCTCTCCTGTGTATCCCTCATAACTGCTTCTTGTCTAACATTATTCATTCATCCTAAGACTTCCCAACCTAAAATCTCATAACATCAAAATATTTATTCTCTGTACTTGTTGCATTATCTTCTTAGCTTGGGTCATTCTTTGAAGATTTTTCTCCTTTAGCACAGTGTTTCTTTCTCACAAAACAAAACAATCTTGTCAACATTCCTGGAGATCTTAGTGTACATAATAGATAAACCCTGTGATAACTTGATTTGGCAGATTGTGTTTTCCAATGATGACCATAATACTATCTTCCAGATTCTGTGCTTTGCTGCGTGGTGTGCATCTTGCCATTCCTACATCAGTAGACTCTGACTTTTTTTTCTTGAATTTGGGCTGGATTTAGGGTTTCTTTGACAAATAACATTCACAAAAGTGACATTTGGGGCTTCCTAGATTAGATAATAAAAATCTTCACATAATCCACCATGGTTTATTCAAAGGCTTGATCTTGGTAGGCTCCTTCTGAGCCCTAGTTATCGTACTGTGAGCATCCCAGGTCACATAAAGGAACCATTTCTACATATTCTATTAAAGGGCCCCAATTGAAATCCCAGACAACAGCCAACTATAACTGCCAGCAATGTCATTAAGCCATCTTGCACACCCAATCTGAGCCTTCAGATTGCTTGTAGCTACAATATGCAAAACAGAAAATATACCTACTGCACTGATGCATTTAGTCAAGGAGATTCGGAAGGAGAGTTTTGAAAGTGCCAACGTTGATTTTATGCCACAGATAAAGAGATATGAGATAATAATCAAATTGTTCAGTATTCAAGCAGGATTTAGAGTAGATACAAAAGAGCCATGCCTGGCTAGGTTATAATAAAGACCCACAGCATCTTCACAGGAGGAGAGATTTTCCAAGTAAAAAAATGCCTCAGGCAGTTGTATCCTCTCTAGTACATGTTTGTAAGAATATTATTTACTAAACATATAGAAATATTTAAGGCTGTGCCTTATAAACCTTTTCTACCAGGCATAGAACTTCTAAGAATCTTAGGATTATTCTCCCCTAACATGATAACTCCTAGCCAAAATCAGGCAGTGGACAATCTGAGAGGTATTGTAGGTGTGACTTTTGTCTGATGGAATAAAAGTGTAAAATATTCATAGACTTTTTACTTAAAGGGACAGTCATTTCAAAAGAAGTTTTTGAGTCTTCAACTATTTCAGGCAGGAAGCATGTTGAGAAAGTTACTTGTGTGTACATATAGGTCATTTCTTGCTGAAAAACAAAGAAAACAGTTTATAGAGCCAATTACACAGAAATTGTAGTCAAGCCTTAATCATTTCCAGGAAGGGGGCTCGGGTCCTTATTGATGGGTGAGATTCAGATGTGAGCAGTGGGAATGTGAGGTTAAGGGGATAATTCCACAAACTGGGCCTACTGTGCTGATCCCCACATGCTTGCTTTCTGATAAGCAACAGCAGCCCTCCCTGACTGAGGTCAATTGGACATGTCACATTCCTCAGTAAACAACATGTCATCTGCAGGAGAGATGCAGGCCCTAAAGGCTCCTCCCTGCTGTTAAGAACACAAGCTACCCTGAAGCCCAGGACTCTTTTGCTTTACACAGACCAGATTGCAGAACTAAGGGAGTTAGGATGATTAGAGGCAACACCCTTAACCATAAAATTTGTAAGATCACGTTACCAATTAGAACCCCTCAGCATGGGCTGAAATGACTCAGAATGGCCTTGGACCTTTTACATGTCATTATAATAGTAAAATCTCCTCTCCATGGGGAGGGGTGCATTGAGGACTTGGAAGTCTGATGCAACCCTGCCATCAGTCAAAGACCAAGGGGTGGACACAGCAGGACTTTTTTTGGAAACTTCTCTGGGACCCCCACTAAAATTGGAGGGCAAGAAAGGCACACTGTCCTCTCCTCTCCCAGAGGACCCACTCTCCCTTGAGCATGTCCCATTTTTCCTTTACCTGTTCTTCTAATAAACTCATGTCTACTACTATGTGCAATGTGTTTAAAATCTTTCTGGAACAATAGCAAGAACCTTGACATCCTTGGGCACTTCATATCTGTTGGTGCCTTGCTCTGTAACACTTATTCGTAGAATATTGTTATATTTCTGACTGAATTTTAAAATTGTAATGACAAGTGACTTAATATACCTACCTATTCTTTCCCTATAAGTACCTATTGTAGGTATCCCATCTCAGTATCACTATGTAAAGGTCAGAATATTAATTCATTTACTTCACAGGTCTTCAATTTGAGAAAAACTACATTCAAAAAACTGTGTACAAGGAACTAAAACCAAGGACCTACTCTTTTTAAATTTGACATATATTAATTTGACATATATTAATTGTACATATTTATGAGGTATAGGTGATATTTTTATTCATATGTATACTGGGTAATGATCAAATCAGGGCAATTAACATATTCATCAAGGTAAACTTTTCCCACTTCTTTATGGTGAGTATATTCAAAATCCTTTCTTCCAGCTATTCTAAAGTAAGACATTGTTGTTAACTAAATTCACACCACTGTGCCTTAGAATAGTAGAATTTATACCTCCTATCCATCTGGAACATTGTACCCAGAGACCAATGTTTACTCACTCCTTCTTTCTCTTTCTCCCCTAGTTTCAAGTAAAAACTGTTCATTTCTTAAATCCTATGAAATCTGTGCTTGAATTAATCCCATAATCGGAAAGAGAGTAACTATGTATTTTGGACATAGGAAGAGATATGTATTATTATTGCCAGAGGATGCACTTTCACAGAATTCATTTTCCAGGAATGGCCAAAACAGTATCTTGCATGCCATATGCTTTTCTGTAATAGTATCTGCCTTCCCAGGAGGTACCGTCTAATTCCCATCCCTACTTCTGGGCTGACTTAAGTAATTTCCTTGATGTGAAAATTGATGTGATATGTTGAGATATTTGAGGCAGTGCTGTAAGAAAACTTACAATCTCTTCATTGGAACCTTTGAACATTTACATTTTGGACACTTTCTAGTACACAGTCACCACAGTGTGAGAATTCCATATCACAGGGAAAGGGCATGTGATGGAAACCTGGCTGAGCTTCTAGTTGTCAACTAGCATAGACAGCATCAATTCTGGTCAAGCTTAGAGATGATTAGGACTCCATCAAAAATCTGATTGTAGCCAGCTGGGAAAGATAAAACAAGTGAGAAGTACCCAATGGATGTCAGAAAATTCACAAAATCAAAGGGGATGATGTTAAATTATTTTAAAAACCACTACATTTGGAGATAATTGTATGGAATAAGAGGTAACTGGGACATTTGGATTCTCAGTACTCTGATCAAAAGTCTTGACCAATCTACCTTAGCTATTTAAACATCTGGAAAACCTCACAATTTGTATTGATGTAAATACATGCAAATTACCATTAATGTAAATTGCACATATTTAGTCCTGAGTGTACATCACCTACTATTGTCCACTTACTTTTTTTTTTGAATCCCAATTCAGTCTTTGAACTTCAAGGTGTCAATAGTAAATTAATCTTTCTGCTCTTTACATTTATACAGTTATGCTTGTTTCTCATTTTTCAATTCTCTTCCTTGCCAGCATTAATATTATGGTCCATTCTTAGAATTAGTCTATAATAAAACATGCTTTCTCTCTCTTTCTCTCTCTCTGTCTCATTTCTTCCCTAACACACACTTGTATGCACTTTCTGTAACAATGCAGCATTCACACCTAAACCTAACCTTGCACCTACTACATGCCCATATCCATGGGTCCAGCAATTTTCTCCACATTCTTGAATTATTAATTTCACTCTGTTGCATTTGTCCCCATCAAGATAAACACCAGATAATATGTGTCTCACCTTAAAATGTTTCTTGACTCCAGATTTTTTCCATCTACTGCCTTCAATTTTATATTTTCCTTTGTAGTACAACTCCTTGAAGGAACTGTCTATACCCACTGTTTCCTATTCATCTCTTCATCTTTCTCTTTAACACACTTCTACCCAAATTTTGTATGACCACTGTATAATTCTGTTATAATTTGTTGCTAAATAAATTGCTACAAGAAGTCTTAATCCTCTTATTCTTTGAACTATTAGCAGTGTTTTATATATGTTTTATATTATGTTATGCACATTTCCTCCTTTTAAAATTACCCTTTCCCCTTAGCTCCAGTAGGAATTTTTTTCCATTTCTTTATATCTACATTTTATTTGTCTCCTTCACTTGTTCTTACATGAGTAAACTCTAAAGATTAGGGTTTGATATTCGCTGCTCTTTATGTACATTCCCTGTCTGTTGGTCTCAATTGACTTAGGGCTTAAATTACTGCCATGCTTCTTCTGCTGCTGCTGATGTACAAACCTACATCCCCACATGGACATTTTCTCTGAGCTCCTGGTTTGTTTATCAACAACTGCCTACGTGTCATTTCTTTAGCAGATTATGGGAAATGTCAGCACCTTCACACTGAAGCATAACTAATAGGAACTTTGATGAAGTAGTTAATCACCTGGTATAATTTGATCAAGAAGACAATAAAAGAAATCATCCTAGTAAACATACAAAGATGTGAAATGGAAATACGGAATCAAGTTCAAGGTCCACATGGAGAAATACAAATTAGACACAATGATTATGGTCTTGAAAGCAGGTGGTATGTGATACTAGATTTGGCAACAAAAGGAACATGCAAATTCCAACACATCCCTTCCAATTCTGTCCTTATTCCAAGCCTCCTCCCTTCTTCCAGAGTTGCTTTCCCCAAAAGTCTGGCACAGTTTGGTTACATTTTTTGTCCCAAGACTGGGAAGCTCCTAATGCCATAGTACAGGGTCATGGTGATTCCTTTTCTTGTAAAGAAATATGCCCAGCCTTTAAAAGCAGATCCTGACATGACTCCTGGTGTATCTCCCCCAGGGATCATATCTAGAAGTCATCTCTATTTGAGTGCTGGGGCCACTGGTGCTCTGAACCAAACTCAGCCTCTATGGACCCCAAATGGAAACAGACCTCAGCTGTAGGAAGTTTGCTACCTATGCTAGATCAAGTCTTCTCCAGAGGTGCTGAGCACTGAGGCTGGCATGAGGGAGAAATAGATGGGGTGGACAGAAAATAAGTTGAGAACAGTTCTGTAGGCCAGGAAGAGAGGTAGGGGAAGATAGAGTCAACTATCACAAAGTGACACTGATGTTTTCAGCTCCTATGGAGGTCATCTCAGACGTGCCCCTAAATCCATTGTAGAAAGGATAGTTGCTTGTACCACTCAGGTTTGGGTAGCCTTAATGCAAAACAGTTTATCATCAGGAATTTTTCCTCATAGTATACATCACTACTGCATTTTATGCATAGATTGGGGATTACTTGGTTATTATAGCTTTTTAGTGAATGGTAAGCTTAAGGTATCATCAAGCATGCATGCTTTTATTCTTCAATGTATATTAAACCCCAAGAAGAATAATCAGCACATAATAGGCAGTAAATTCTCTTCACAATGAAATGAAATCAAAGAGCACACTTTGAAAAAATATATGAAATGAAAACCTAAGGCATGGAAGAGAAATTATAGTGTTTATTATTGGTTATAGATATAGCATCAGTTCAATGAGAAGAAAATATTCTACAAAATTCTTTAGAATCTATGTATCTGCTCTTTCCACATTGATATCAGATTGAATAGAGCCAAATAACCAAATTGTGTGTGTGTGTGTGTGCGTGTGTATGAGTGTGTATGTGTACATATTTGTAAATTAAGAAACAGCTTATAAAAATACAGTGTCAATGCAACGTCCTGAGAATGTTGAACAGATATTTTTTTTTCTTTCGTTTTTTTTTTTTGCGGTGCTGGGGATTGAACTCAGGGCCTTATACTTGCAAGGCAGGCACTCTACCAACTGAGCTATGTCCCCAGCCCCGAACAGATATTTTGAACACCAAATTGTAGGACTTAAATTCCAACACCAAGAATACAAAAAAATTAAGTTATATTGGAATAGTATTGGTGAAAGTATACAAAAAGATTAACTAAAGAATATGGGGAAAACAAGACTATTCTTAGGCTTCTGAGAATTCTGCCTCAATCGATGTCTGATTTATCTAGAGCTGAATCTCCAACAGGTCCAATATCCACAGACTATTAAAATCCCCAGTGACATTCTATCTCAAAAGAAATCACTTAATATGATGGTTTTTGTCCCTTATGAAGGAAGGAAAGTGGAGGGGCTGATCTAACCTGAATGACCTCCTGGGAATATGGACAAAAGCATAAATGTCTTCATTGAGCTCTTATTAGAATCTTTCCCAGTTTGAAATTGTACTCAATTTCTTCTAAACAGACACTTCCTACTAGCCCTGTTCACCAAGAGAAAGAAGACAGTCTGGTGAGTAAAAACTATAGTCACTTGGTTAAGAGAAAAGCCTTCCCTGGCTCTGTCATTCCACCTAACAAAGCAGCCTCCCGTTACTCAGGGTCCAAGTGTGGGCTGAGCCCTGAAGGGGTCCTGTGAGAAAGGGGTTCTTCTGGCACCATGATTCTTTCACAAGAAGATAGAGCCTGATAGGAGACTATTCAAGTACAGAACTGAAAATACAGCTGGAGGTAGAGCCAGGAATTCAGAAGGAAAGAGCTCTTTGGTCAAAAGAAATGAGATCAGAATAGGTTTTGATTGAAGCAAGAGACCTTGGTTTGGATATTTTCTTTGCTTCCCTTTGAAGTTGTAATGATGGCTGGGTTTTCTCCTTAAGTGATTTCCTTGTGACACCGAGGAAATGTGCTTCTGTTTGCGGAGTAACAATCTGTGTTGCAAGTAGCTGAACTGTATTCTCTCCAAAATTCCAGAGCCATTTGGGAGCTGACTCAGTCTACCTTCTTTTAAGGCCACAGGAGACCACATGACCATCATTTTAGGTAGAACTTCATGGTGACTCTTTTGCAACACATTCTCCATAGAAGCTCAGTCCCTGTAGGAGTTCAGTCTGCATCAGCCCTGAAGATGTAACCTAGAGTGTGCATTCATACAGGGGCTGCCTTAGGCACTGGGAACTAGTTACACATTTCCTAGGTAGATATAATGTGTTCTGTTGGGCTGACTGAGGACTCAAAAAAATCAAAACTAAGAGAGAAGCCTCCTTATGTGAAGCTTTGACAACAGACCCCTGCCAAACACAGTAAAACATGGAGTTACTATGACTTGCTTGCAAAGTCTACTTCCTACCCTTAAAAACTTTTTTAATGACTGCAAATGTGTTGGGGAGGGTAAAAGGCAAACCTCTTCAAAACTAATCTAAGGGTGGCTCATGTTCCACTATGCTCCTGGCATACACTGTGCCCAATTCCCATTCCTTCCCTTGCAGTGATAGAAATATGGTTCATATTAAGTACTGTATAAAATAAATCATAGAAAGGGAGTTAAAATTTGACAGATATTTTCATTGCAAAAGTCACTCCTGCAGGCTGACTCTATTTAATGCAAAGTTGTAGATTCCCAGAGATGATGTCCAAGCTGTGTCAGACCAAAAGGAAAACTATTGGAGCAAAACTAATTTCTTACTCTTTAATTCATCTCTAGTAGCGGAGAGTCTGCTGTGTTCAATTTTGCCTATGACAAATTGCACTGGCTATTTTCTGTTTTGGAGGCATTGTCAGATGCTTGGTAGAGTTGTCTTCCCTATTGACAATAGGGAGAGAGATTCTCTAAGGTTTCAGATACTGCCTCTGAAGTCCTAAATCATCCTCTGAACTCACTGCTCTCTAAGCAGGGTAATGTCCAATGGTCCCTGTGTGTTCTCTGGTGGATGCATTCACTAATATTCACATCTCAATAAAGATGATTCCTAATAAGAACCATATTTCAATCACTGTGAAATAAATGCTCCCGAATTACTCCAGCATTAAAATAGTGCCTTTCTTTTTCCTTTGCTTTTCATTATTTCTCTCCTGCTTTATCCAAACTCTTCAGTTTATTTTACCAAATTCATTGCCTGAAACATCATATTTTCTCTGTAAAAGTCATATTTACTCTACAAACTCTGTAGAATGGTTCACCACTCCACCCAGTTCATATTTATTTAGAATAATATTTTTAATATTTTTTATCATTCTATGACCCAACTCTGTCTCTTCCCAATCTCTTTCATTCCTGTTATCTTTTTCTCTTTTGAACCAGAGCTTATTCTAAATAATCTGCATTGAGAAAGAAAGCTAATTAAGCAGAATAACTTGAAATTTCTGACCTACAAAAATAACCATTTCATATGGTTCCATAAGTATATAAAAATTCCATATTCCATAAGTATATAAAGAAATGAAGTGGGGCCAATGGAAACAGGAAGGAGATGTGACTATTCAATTCCACAGGTGTCAGCTCATCAGGGGGAGTAGCCTAATGTAGGAACCCTGAATGTGACAGTTACAGTAACCAACTATTTTCAGCATCACAGTGGAATTGGCAAATTTCATAATTCACTGGGTCTGCTGGTTTG
>JAJEJO010056714.1:0-31450 GCA_020662805.1 Glaucomys volans | reverse complement strand
GTAAGGGAACAGAAATCACTTGCTAAAAATCACATCTTTGTGTATGCCAGAGCTGGGCTTTGAGCTCTGTCTGACTCTAGGACCTATGCTCTTGCCCTGATAACTTGCTATCTCTCTATCCCTGGGGCTTTAGTCTAGATGGGTGATAGATCAAGAGAATATACAGGAAGTTCTAGAGGACGGAGAAAGTATAATAATAACTTACGTGTGTATCAATTAGCTATTGCTGCATAACAAACAGCCCATAGTGTAGTGGTTTAAAATACTACATGTATAGTTAGTTCTTGAGTCTGTGGATTGACCTGGTGGTTCTTCTGGAACAGCATCACATACGTTCCTGTGGTCAGCTGTGGGTTCATTTGTTGATCTTGGCCAGGCTTCCTCACCTCTCTAGGGCCTCCGCTGGCAGGCTGAGTCAGTTCTGCCTCATCTAGTCATCCAGCAGGCTAGCCTGGGCTTGTTTTCATGGTAGACACAGAGTTCCAAAAGAGAACGGAAGTGGGTAAACCCTTTTGGGGACTAACTGACCCAGTGTCACTGCTACTCTACAAGGTTAATCTGTGTTAAGACTTTCAATCCTTATATCACCTCTGTGAGATGGAAACCCCTAGAGGATCCATTTGATAGAGGGGGATATTGAGTTATAGAGGCTCTAAGTGAATTTGCTGAAAGGGCAGAACTATTGAGTGGCAGAAGCAAGATTAGCACCCAGAATCTATTCTCAACCACTTGGGCCTTACAGTGAGGTTTATTTACAGCACACTGCTTTCCTAGGGAGGGACAGAACCCCCCCAAAAAAATCCCAGGAAGGAGATGGGATAGGTTACACAGCTTTGAATGCTTGCTTGTGCAGCTCTGGCAGGTGGCCAAGATGACCAATTAGATGACCTCCTTCTCCCGAGAAGGTCCTGAAGGAAGAGAGGGAAAGGGCCCTGGAAGATGGCATAGGCATCTGGGGCCACTTGTCCCCAAATCACTGTAAATGCTTGTTTCGTTGCATTTAATTTTGTTGAAAGGTCCCCTGGCTGGGACTTCCCGTGTCTGGCTCTGTCAAAGAGCTGTTTGGGAAGAACTGGGAAGCCCTTGGACCTTGGAGGTCTGGACTGCCACGTCAGCTCAGCATTGTCACAAAAATAACCCTTCTTAGGGAAGGCAGGTACTTCCTCCGGCTGTGCTTCCCCTCCAGCCCTGCCTGGCCTTAGAAGAAAAGAGACAGAACCAACTGCACACAGGATTGGGACGTGGCTGGTGAGAGGGCTTCATGGAGACTCAACAGCAACAAAGGGAGGAAATGAATATGCAGTATTAGTAATTATACTGTACGCGTCCCAATTTGTATTTCAATATGTCATTTCCATAATAAAACTGCCGAAGCGAGTAACTAATGACACGGACTCATGTCAGGGAGTTGCAGGAGGAAGGGAGGGGAGGGGACAGGGTCTTTTTTTTTTTTTTTTCCTTCTTCCCTAATAAAAAAATTGCCTTCAGTGAGAAATTCTTTCATGGCAGACAAGGCAGATGTATTCCAGGAGATGAATCTGCAGCCCAAGCCTTTTCATAGAAAAGGTGTCAGGGTTGACCAGCCAACTGTTGGAGCTCCCTGGGTTCCATAACTGTGTGGAGTTATGCTTCAGAGCAGGGATCCAGCCTGCAGGATCCCTAGTCTTGATAAGAACAAACTGTGATGTGTTTTGGACTCCGGAGAGCCCATAAGATAAATATATGAGCTAGCAACCTTCTCATGAATTGGCCGACCCATCGAAGGCCTCCGAACATACTAAAGTACTTAAAACCTCCGTGCCTTAGCATATGCTGTTCCTTCCACATGGAGTGCCCTTTCCCTTTATTTGGTTGAACTAGCACTAAGGTCACCTCCCTAGGAGCCAGCCCTGACCACCAGTCCCCAACATCAGATTCCCGTTTTGGAGGAATCTGCTCCCCGCAGGCCTGGCTGACACGTGCAACATTGACCACACTAGTGGCAATTGTCACTTTGGTTATCTCCCTTCCGCACTGGCCTGTGAGCCCCCTGAGGGCAAAGAGAGGCAGCTCCGGAGCCCCTGCCAGGACTCTTGTGGGGGGTTGGGAAGGAAAAACAACTGTGACCACTTTGTCCACCTCTCTGCTGCCCCATAATCAGGTCAGACACATCTAGTTTTGCCCAAAGCTCATTTCTCTTCTTTTAGGTGGAATAGAAGGCAATCTTCTGAGAAAATAACAGAATCAGTGTCTGGGCACGAAAAAATAATAACAGTGCCCCCATAATTGTATGGTGCTTCACCAATTACAGAGCCCTTTGTGGACACCAGGTCAACCGACTCTCTTACAACAACACTGTGAGGTGAGCAGACAGGTATTACGATGATTCTCATTTCACAAAGGAGGAAGCCATGACTCCAAAAACAAGGGATCTGTGTTCAAGTCCCATAATGAGCATGTGTGTCTGGAGCTGAGACTTCAACCTAGGCCTCCAATTCCACCTCACGGACTCTGCGTGCCCTGGAAGAGGATGTGAAGAGGAGGATTCCTAGAGCCACTTGTCAGCCTAGAGCCACTTGTCAGCCTGTTGAGATGCTATCAGAGCCCAGAACCAGAGCACTTGACTTACCTTTAGCTCAAATTTTTTTGAAAAAACCAATTCAAAAAAAGATTAAAAACAATATAGATAGATAGAAAGAACACAACTTTCCTGAATCTGATGTTAGATGAATGTCTACAATTTTGATCTTAGAGCCAGAAGTTTTGGACAGAATGAAAGAAAATGAGCAAAAGCCCTAAAACAAAAGTTTTCAAGTTGAAGAATTACATAATATTGTTCAGTCTTTTAATTCCTCCAAATTCTCCTTTTCATCCCTTGTCTTATCCTCTCCCCTCAGCTGAAAATCACATTTAAGCTTCACCATGATAAAAAACAAAAATGAAATGAGATCAACCAATAAGCAAATAGGAAAACTCTTCCCTCAGTTCCCTCTTCCTTTTCTGTTCCACACGAGACTTCTAGAAAGAGTGTTCTCACATTTCCATGTCTTCTCCACTTCCAAAGCGGCCCACTGGCTGGGCACCCTCCCTTTCACTCTCAGGGTTGCTGAGTTGACCTCCCCACAGGCTTCCCATGGTCAGCTCTCCCACCCAGCCCACCCGCACTGCCACTCCCCATAAAAGCCCTTCCAAGTCTCTAGGTTACACACAGGTCCCCAACCCTGACTCGGTCACAGCCCTTTGCACTTGATCTTACAGCTGGGGGATGGCTAAAAGAAGAGTTCTCACCCAGCTGTCTCCTCCCTCAAAGTCTGGCCCCCCTACCAACCTGCATGGAGATGGGAGGAGGAAGGTAAGGAGGTAGTGATGGCCCACGTTTAAGTTGTAGACTATATTGACGGATATGCTTGTGAGTGCATAGAATATCTCTGGAAGGATAGACAGGAAACCAGGTGGCTGGGTGATGAGGTCCAGGAACAAGAGGGAGACTCTTGTTTCTCAAGTCACTGTCAGCACTGCCTTATGTGGTAGGGACCCCTCAGGAGACCAGACCCACACAAAGGACACACCTTCTCACTGTTTGAGTTTTTCCATGTATGCTTTCTCTTTTCAAATAAAAAATAAGTCTTCTAACCAGGTGCAGTGGTAGCTATTTGGAATCCTGGTTATTTGGAAGGCTGAGGCAGGAGGATCACAGGTTGAAGGCCAGCCTGGGCAACTAGATAAAACTGTCTTGAAATTTTAGTCAGGTGCAGGGGACTAGGGTTGTAGCTCAGAGGTCAAATGCTCCTGGATTCAATTCCTAAGTACATTTGTAAAAAAAAAATAATAATAACCATTTTAATAAATAAAACAGGGAGCAAGGAGTACATATGCACTATTGAACACTTGTGTATCTTTTTGAAAGAATGCAAAGAACACAAAGATGGTTTTGTGTAGGAAAAAAAACAAATTGCAATATGTATATACTATATTATTTTCTCTGTGTAAAAAAAAAAGTACATCCACAAAATCCATATGTCTATGTTTGCATAAGTGAATGCAAACATATGAAGAAAAATCTGGAAGGATTATAATATATATGTGGTGTTAAAGGAGGAATGAGAATTGTACTTTTTATACTCTTTTTATATGTGTATATTACTTCAAATATTTTATGTGTAAAAATACATCACTTTTAGATATTAAAGGGGCCTGAAGCCATAGTTGGTTTAAGAATACCTATCCTGGGGGAGGTGAGGTTCCATAGGCCCCTTGAAGGCTGCTTCAACCCCAGGATTGGACAAGCACCCCAAATCTAGTTAGAACCTCAAAGCTTCTCTTTTCTGGGAATAAAGAAAGCCGGCTGGCTTTGAAAACAGAATGCTGTACCTGAAGCCCCCAGGAAGGCTGGAGAGGGGGGGAAGGGCAGGGGAGCTGCTGCAAACTCCATTGTTGGTGCCGTCACCTGGGCCTGGCTCCAGGAAGCAACAGTGAAAAGACACTGGCAACTTTGACATGGAGGAAATTGCTTTCTTCTGAAGGAAAGAGAAGTTCTGTTTTGAGGACAAAAAGCCACTTGCCCTGACAAAATGCTTAATTAGGAGATAAGCCATGGAGCCATGGGAGGGTATTGTTAGCCAAGGGTCCAGGAGAGCGTGGACACAGATGCTGTCCCCCTTGTCCCTCCTAGGATCAGGCTGACCAGGGCTCTCAGGCTGCTGGAGAAGCAGTGTGCAGTGATTATGGTCAAGGCTCTCTTGGCCCCTGGACATGCTATGGAGTCTGTCAGGACATCAGTTTACCCATGT
This sequence comes from Glaucomys volans, assembly GCA_020662805.1. Classification (NCBI taxonomy): domain Eukaryota; kingdom Metazoa; phylum Chordata; class Mammalia; order Rodentia; family Sciuridae; genus Glaucomys; species Glaucomys volans. The sequence goes on along the minus strand of JAJEJO010056714.1, from coordinate 26,681 downwards.
ATAAACTAGTGTTGGGAATCTCCACCTCACCAGGGAAGAAGATTAGGTGAGATTCTGGATTTCAAGTTTTCGGCATTGTGCCAGGCACCTGGTCACAGCTGATGTCACTGTGATTATTACACAGGAAGTTCCCATGGTGGCTAAGGACAGGGGCTCTGGGGTCTAACTGCCTGGGGAAGATCCCAGCTTCCCTACTTCCTAGCTATGGGACTTGGGCAATCTTTTGACCTCTATGTGCCTTCGTTTCATCATCAGTAAAATTTACTATACATGCCTGTAATCCCAGCAGCTCAGGAGGCTGAGGCAGGAGGATCACAGTTTCAAAGCCAGCCTCAGCAAAAGCGAGGCGATAAGCAACTCAGTGAGACCCTGTCTCTAAATAAAATACAAAATAGGACTGGGGATGTGGCTCAGTGGCTGAGAGCCCCTGAGTTCAATCCCCAGTTCAAAAAAAAAAAAAGAAAGAAAGAAAATATACTGTACTTACCTCTTAGAATTGTTGCTAAGGTTATTGAACGAATATCCATTAAGTAATACGTGCCCGGGCCACAGGAAGGACCTACTAGCAATAACCGTATAAACACAGGGCAACCTGTCCTGAGGGCCTAGTGTTTTTTTCCTCAGCACACGTTCTCTCACTGTTCACTCCCGTTAGGTTGGAAGAGATACGAACATGACATCCTTCTTCCTGTTGCCCAGACAGATGTGTGCCATGTCCCCAGCTGCCCCTGCTGGAGAGTTGAGACACAAGACCCTCATTCCCTGGTCTCAGGTTCAATACTCTTTTCTGCAGATGCAGTGCTAAGGCAGCCTGGCAGCCGAGGACATGGTCTGAGTGCCCACCATCGCACAGCCTTGACTAGGCCCCAGGAGATGGAGGATGGCAACCGCAGGCCTCGCGAGCAGTATTTGAAAGCTGTGGGTGCTGCCGCCCCTGAAGTTGGCAATCCTGAAAGTCAGATCTAGGTCTGGTCCCCTGGGCAGGTGCTGCTCAGACTCGGGCTCAGCTGTGTCTAACAGTCGCTCCTTCCCTAAAGGGACAGTGCTCTCTGCAAATCACCGTCCACTGCAGTAGCGGCAGTGGAGAGGCACCTGGTCTCGGTGCTGGCAGCAGACCTTGCAGAAAAGCCACACCACCAACATCCTCAGCCTCCTCAGACACCCCCATTTAATGGGCCAGCTGCTGTGGGAAAGGTCATCAGCCCAAACCTTAAGCAGCTGTGGAGGACGAATCAGCAGTTCCTTGGAAGTGGAACGACATCCATGTCATGGAGACACTCTGTGTGGGTTGGAGAGCAGGAGTGGGAAATTGACACGGTCACACAGGGACAAGAATAAACCCGGGGCTGGGGATACAACTCAGTGGGTAGAGTGCTTGCCTCACATGCACAAAGCCCTGGGTTCAGTCCCCAGCACCATATAAAAAAATGAAAGTTAAGATGGCATATATTATTTAAAAAAAAAAAAAGAATAAATAAACCTTCGGGACAATTTGACAAAACCTTTCTATGATCTTAAAGATGTGCAAAGGTGCACCCGACTGTCCCTTCTTGGAAGGTAAACTAAGGAAAGAAGAGGGGCTGGGCAAAGATTTGGCTTTGGGATGTTTATTGTAACATTGTTGATAGCAGCAAAAACATATTTGGAAACAATTTAAATGTCTAACGTTGGGAGACTGGTTAAATAAATTATAGCACATCCCTACAATGGAATACTGTACAGCCATTAAAATATCGTAAAAGCATACTCATTGACCCGGAAAGATGTTCACAATTCATTACTGAGTGGGGGAAAAAGGGCTAGAAAACATTCTCTATATTATGACACCATTTTCATCCATACACACACACACACACACACACACACGTATATGCATATACAAACACTGGATAGCTAAGGAAAACATCTGTTAGGGGGAATTTTTCTTGAGATATGTGTAATGCAAGATCTTACACAGAATGTTTCTGCATTGTGGCAATATGGGTCCTTTCACTTAGTATGTTTTTATGTTAGCCTGAAAATGTGAGGGAAGTACAAACTAAGGGCCCTAAGTCGGAAAATCAGTGTGTTTGTGTATGGATGGATGTGTGTGTATGTTTGTGCGTGTGTATCAGTCAAAAATATTATCAGAAGCAACTGGGTTTGGATAATTTGTACTAGGTTATTTTAAAAAATCTCTTATTTCCTTAATGGTTATTTGAAAATGTTAAAGTGTTTTTTTTGTTTGTTTTGTTTCTATTTTGCGGGGCTGGGGATTGAACCCAGAGGCCTTGGGCTTGACAGGCAAGCACTCTACCAACTGAGCTATATCCCCAGCCCTTAAAGTATTTTCAAATTAAAGATCTTTGGTGATTCAAATTGGAACCCAAGTTCTTCACAAGCTGGGAGGGAGGTGAGGGGAGTTGAGAGAGTGCCAATCTCCAATTTCTTCAGAATTTCATTTGCAATCTCTCAGGGATCCAGGCCCAGGATCTTTCTAGGGACGTCTTTGGACACAGGCCACTGATTAGTTGCCCGACCCTCTTTTCTGTGGTTATGGCTCCTTAGGGTGATGGTGGGGACCTGTACTAGACTCTGTTTTGGGGCAGACGTTCTCAGCTACCTCATATTTAGTGAACAGATACATGGGGGGAAAAAAAACAAACAATGGAAACCAAAGCCACTGCTATGCAGGAGCGTATAGGGAGGAACCAGAGAGTGTCTCCTGGTCCCAGTGAACGTGTGTATACACACAAGGCAGTCCCTGACTGATGGGTTTCAACTTAAATTTTATTTTTGACTTTTTGATGGTGTGGAAGTGATATGAGCTCAGTAGAAATTGTATGTTCAATTTTGCATTTTGATCTTTCCCCAGGTTAGGGATATTCGGTAAGATCATCTCTCACGATGCCCGCTGCAGCAGTGAGCTGTGGCTCCCAGCCACACTAGCACAGGTAAACAACCAGAACTCCACACGTGGCACGCCTTGTGGCTACGCCATGATGTTTGGCAGGCTAGGTGTATGGAGTGCATTTGTTACTTAGGATATTTTCTTTTACAACGAATTTATTAGAACCCAATCCCATTGTAAGTTGAAGAAGAGCTACATGTATGTGTGCATACACAGATCCTCCTCAACTTAGAATGGGATTGGGTTTTACATATATGTATATATATGTGTATGTGTGTGTGTATATATATATAGACAGATATAAATAGAGAAGGGGAGAGAGAGAGGTAGAGGTAGAGTTAGTGTTAGGATCAGATTGAAATGAAGAAAATTGATTCCTATCACATTATTTTTTTTAAATTTTTTTTAGATGTTGATGGACCTTTATTATATTCATTTATTTATATGTGGTGCTGAGAATGGAACCCAGTGCCTCATACATGCTAGGCAAGCGCTCTACCACTGAGCCATGAACCCTGCCCCAACATTATTTTTCTTTTCTCAAAATTGTCTTAGCTATTCTAGTTTATTTGACTTTCCATATCACTTTTAGAACAGTTGTTTTGTTTATAGCTACAAAATTCGGCTAGAATTTTTCTAGAAAATTAATTAAATTACAATATCAATTTGGGGAAAATTGACATCTTTATTGTGTTGGGTCTTTTAATCCATGAACATGGTATATCTCTCATTTGTTTAAATCCCCTTTGGTTTCTTCTCTCAGCATGATGTAGTATTCAGCACACCAGTCCTGTACATTTTTCTTGTGTGTACATCTAATTATCATTTTATTTATTTGTTTGGTTTTGAATGATTGTAGGTATTTTATTTTAGTGTGCACATGTTCATGTAGTAAAGAGAAATATAATTGCTTGTTTATCTCACATTCTGCAACCCTGCTGAACTCACTTACTTTAGGACTTTTTCGTGGGTTTCTTGGGAGTTTCTACATAGACAATAGTGATATCTGAAAATAGGGCTAATTTTATTTCTTCCTTTCCAATTGCAACCCTATTATTTCTTCTTCTTGCCTTATTGCACTAGCTAGAACTATCAGCACTGTGGTGAATAAAAATGATGAAAGCAGACATTCTTTCCATAGTTCCAAATGTAGGAGGAAATTGTCTAGTCTTTCACCATTAAGTATGATGTTAGTTGTGGGGTTTTTGTAGATGCTCTTTATCAAGTTGAGGAAGTTTTCTAATTTTATGAGAGATTTTTGTCATGAATGGGTATTGAATTCTGCCAAATGCTTTTCTGAGCAAATTCATAGTATCATGTGATTTTTTCCCCCTTTAAACTATTAATATTGTGGCTAAATTGAACTCACTGATTTCTAGGTATTGAATCAATCTTGCATCTCTGGACTAAATCCTGTTTGGTTATGACATCTAACTCTTTTGATATAACACTGAATTTTCTTTGTTAACATTTTGTTAAGGAGCTTTGCATCTATATTCATGAGAGATATTGGTTTGTAGATTTCTTTTTATGTGTTGTCTTGTTCTCATTTGGGTGTTAGGTCATACCGACTACATAAAATGAATTGAGAAGTTTCCTTCCACTTCTGTTTTCTGGAAGAGATTGTTATTCTTCTTTATATATTTGGTAGAATTCTCCTATGAAACCACCTTTCTTTCTCAGGAAGGTTTTAATTACTAATTCAATTTTCTTAATAGTTAAAGGAATATTTACATTATCTATATCATACTGGGTCACTTGTGTTACTTTTTGTTTTTTAAGGAATTGGTTCATTTTTATGTAGATTTCATAATGTTCTCTTATCTTTTTCATGCCTTCAGAGTCTATAGTAATATTCCCTGTTCCATCCAGATAGTGATAATTTGTGTCTCTCCCTTTCTTTCCTTTATCAGACTTGCTAGGGATTTGTCAATCCTATTGATCTTTTCAAAGAAACAGCCCTCTCTTTCATTGATTTTTCTCTATTTTTTTTTTCTGTTTTAAGTTTTGTTGATTTCTGTTCTTTTTTACTCTTTTGCTTGCTTCAGGTTTATTTTGCTCTTCTTTTTCTCAGTTGTTGAAGTGTAAGTTTAATTATTGACTTGTAACTTTTCTAACGTATTCATTTGGAACTATAAATCTCCTTCAGTGCTTCTTTATTTTTTCCCCTCAAATTTTGATGTATTGTATTTTAATTTTTTAAGTATTTTTAGTTGTAGATGGACACAATACTTTTATTTTTATTTTATTTTTTACTTGTTGCTGAGGTTCGAACCCAGTGCTTCACATGTGCATGTAAGTGCTCTATCACTGAGCCACAACCTCAGCCCCTGTATTTTAATTTTGATTCATTTCAATGTATTTTTATTTTCCCTGTGGCTTCCACATTGATCCATAGACTATGGAGAAATGTGTTCTTTAATTTGTAAATGTTTGAAGATTTTTCTGTTATCTTTCTACTATTGACTTCTAATTTGATTCTATGAGCGTTGAGGAACATATTCTAGGATTTTAATTATTTCACAATTCTGTTGAAGTTTGTTTTGCCAGCTGGGATATGGTCTATCTTGGTATTTTCTGTGGCCACCTGAAAAGGATGTAGATTCTCCTGTAGTTGGGTAAATGTTAGATAAATGTCTATTAGATCATGTTGGTTGATGGTGTTGTTCAATTCTTCTTAATCCTTGCTGATTAATTGTCAATATATTCTTTCAGTTATGAGACAGAAAATTTTTTCTGTTTAACTTTTTAAAATGTCTTTATTGGTGCATTATAATTATACATAATAGTGGGATTCATTGTGACATGTTTGTACATGCACATAACATAATTTGATCAATTTTACTCCCCAGTGTTTCCCCTTTCCCTCTCCTCATCCCTCAAGATAGGGCTATTGAAGTCTTCAACTATAATTATGTATGTATGTATTTATTTAATTTTCCAGTTTCAGCTTTTAATTTTGCAGCCCTATTGTTTGGTGCATGCACACTTAGGATTGTTACATCTTCTTTATGTATTGATCCCTTTATCATTGTATTATATTCCTCTCTGTATCTGGTGGGGTTTTTTTGGTCTGTTTTGCTCTGAAGTCTATTCTTATATCCATATAGCAATATCTATATTCCCCTGATTGCTTTCATGATGTATCTTTTTTCATCTTTTTATTGTCAACCTGCCTATGTTATTATGTTCAAAATGAGCTTAGTACTGTCATGTTTTTAAATCGTTCTGTCAGTCTCTGTCTTTTATTTGGTGAATTAGACCATTTATATTTAATGTAATTATTGATATATTAAGTAACCCAGGGGGCACTCAACCACTGAGCCACATCCCCAGTCCTATTTTGTATTTTATTTAGAGACAGGGTCTCACTGAGTTGCTTAGAGCCTCACTGTTACTGAGGCTGGCTTTGGACTTGCGATCCTCCTGCCTCAGACTCCCAAACTGCTTGGATTACAGGTGTGAGCCACCGTGCCTGGCAATATATTAAGTTTTTTATTGGTTCTTTTTAGTTACACATGACAATAGGATTGATATATTGTTTTAATCTGGCATTTTATTTTTTGTATTCTGTTCTCTGTTTGGCTTTTTTTTTTTTTTTCCTTGCCTCTCTACTAGTTACTGGCAAGTTACATTTTTTAGAATTGTTTTGAATAGTATTTTAGGGGGTATCTCTTTGTATGGTATTGAAAGTTTTGTGTAGCTTTATAAGGAGTTGCTGTAGTATTCTATGAATGTAACTTATTTCAGTCTACTGATCCGTTATCAGTTTATATTAGCATAATACCTTACTTCCCTTGACTTCTCTTTACCCTCCTTCATTCGTAATTATCTTGCCTATTTTCTCTTCACATGTTTAGAACTATGTCAGACAGTCTTATAAACTTTGTTTTCAATATTAAACATAATTTAGAAAATCCTAGAGGAGAAAGAAAACCTAGTGTACCACCCATATTTTTGCCTCCTGTTTTTTTCTTTCTTCCTGATGTTTCAAGGTTACTTTAAAATGTTGTTTTCCCAGGGCTGGGGTTGTGGCTCAGTGGTAGAGTGCTTGCCTAGCATGTGTGAGGCACTGGGTTTGGTTCTTAGCACCACATATAGATAAACAAAGGTCCATCAACAACTAAAATAAAATATATATATATTTTAAAATGTTATTTTCCCAGATTGATAATGGGCTTTTGTTCCACAATTGTTTTTTGTTGTTGTTATAATTAGTTATACATAACAGTAGAATACATTTTGACATATCATACATAAATGGATAACTTCTCATTCTTCTGGTTGTACATGATGTAGAATCACACCAGTCATGTAGTCATATATACACATAGGATAATAATACTCTATTCATTCTACTATACTTCCTACCCTCATTCCCCTTCCTCTCCCTTTCCTTCCCTCTGCCAAATCAAAAATACCTCTATTCTTCCCTAGCTGCACCCCCTTATTGTGGATTAACATCTGAATATTAGAGAAAACATTGAGGCTTTGGTTTTTGGGGATTGGCTTATTTTTCTTAATAAGATATTCTCCAGCTCCATCCATTTACCAGCAAATGCCATAATTTTATTCTTCTTTATGGCTGAGTAATATTCCATTTTCTTTATCCATTCATCTTTTGAGGGGTAACTAGGTCACAATTCTTGACTCTAGAAAATGGTGGAGATCAATCCATCTATACATATTTTACATATAAATAAATATATGTATATATTCTAAGGTGACAGTTCTTTCAGTACTTGAAGAAGATTGTGCCACTTCCTCTGACTTCTGTGTTTTTTGATGAGGAATATGCTGCCATTCAAATTGTTTTCCCATACGGGTAAAGTACCATTTTTCTCTGCTGCTTTCAAGACTTTTGCTTTGCTTTTAGTTTCTGGAAGTTTAATTATGGTGTGCCTTAGAATATATTTCTCTGGATTAATCCTGTTTGGGGTTCACTTAACTTCTTGAATCTGTAGGTTTATGTCTCTTGACAATTTGAGGAGTTCACGATCACTAATTATTTCTTCTAGCACTTTTTCAGCCTTGCCCTCTTTCTTCTCTCCCGGAACTTCAATAACCTGAATGTCATATCATGTGCCCTATGTGTGAAGCTCTGCATTTTTTTTTTTAAGTTTATTTTCTCCTAGTTTTCCAGATTGGGTGATTTCTATTGTTTTACCTTCTGGTTCATTGATTCATTCTTTTGTCCCTATCATTCTGCTGTTAAACCCATCCATTGAGCTTTTTATTTTGGTTATTATACTTTTCAGTTCCAAAATTTCCATTCGGTTCTTCTTTGTATCTTTTATTTCATTGCTGAGACCTTCTGTTTTTTCCCAGGTTTTTCCAATAGTTTGTAAATGTTCAATAAAACATTTTTATCTGGGCTATTCCTCTTGATATAGTTGTTGACATCTTTTTTTAAAATTATTTAAGTGTTTTAAATGGATAAATAGTGTATATTTATTTCGGGTGTGTTACATGATGAATAATTGGAATATGTATGCACTGTGGAATGACTAAAGCCAGTGCAATAACACATTTACCACCTCACATATTTCTCATCTCCTTTGTGGTGAGAACATTTAAACCCTACTCTCTTGGCAACTTTCAAATATACAGCACAAGTTAACTACAGTTAGCATGTTCTGAATAGATCTCTTGAACTTATTCTTCCTATCTGAGTTTTTTTGTTTGTTTGTTTTGTTTTTTGTTTTTTTGGTACTAGGGATTGAATCCAGGGGCACTCCACCACAGAGCCACATCCCCAGCCCTATTTTGTATTTTATTTAGAGATAGGGTCTCACTGAGTTGCTTAGCACCTCATCATTGCTGAGGCTGGCTTTGAACTTGGGATCCTCCTGCCTCAGCCTCCCAAGTGCTGGGATTACAGATGTGCGCCACCACGCCCGGCCCTAACTGAGATTTTGATTCTTTGTCCAACATTTGCCAATCTCCTTTCAACACACAACATATCTACTGACTGTCATTGTTCCTTTGATTTGAGATCTTGGTTCGGAATGACGAATGATTTTACATTTTGAAACCTGGACATTTTCCTATAATTATAAGGCTCTACAACTTACTTAAAGCTTCTTTTTCACATGGCTTTCTCTGACACCACTATGGCAGGGAAAATGGGGTGGCTACCTTGTTACTATAAGGTAGAGACAGAAATTCCTGGCCTCCACTGACACCTGGGAGCGGCATCTTGTTAAACTGTGAAGGGAGTTTCCCCTGTGGTCTCCATTGGCAGCAGGGGAATTGAAGTTTCTGACTCGCTTCTATTTATTCCTCCTAAGTGCAACTAAAAACCTTGACATTACATAAAAACAAGGTAGAACTGAAGTTCTCACTCCCTGTTCTGCCTTCTCTGACATCATTCTGGTAGAAGTGTTGGGGAGGCTTGTTGGAGCCTGGCAGGGTTAGGCTCCTGACTTGGCCCTTTCTGGTGAGAGTGTGGGTGGGATCACAGTTTTTCTGTGGTGTTTGGCTGAAATAAAGTGGTTATTATCTTAAAGTCTTTGGTCCTGCTCGACTGTCTCTTTCCTAGTCCTTTGGCTAGAGAGAACAGGCTTTTGTTGGGCTTTTGTGTGAAGTGTGTGTGTAGATGTGTGTGCACGTGTGCACACAGTTCTTGGTATATTCAGGGTTGTTAGCTTCTTCAGCTCATGTCTGGAATGTATAAAGCAAAAGTAAAATCCAGAGAATTCACCACTGTGTTGTTCCTGGGTTATGAGGTCCCCAAGCCAGTCTGTCTTTTTCTCTCCTCTTTTCTCCATCGTATGTTTGTTTTATCTGTAATGTTCAAGGTTTTTAGTTGCACTTAGGAGGAATAAATAGAAGTATGTCTATCCAGCCTTGATGGCACATGCCTGTAATCCCAGTGACTCAGGAAGCTGAGGCAGGACAAGTGCAAGTTTGAGGCTAGCCTCAGCAACTAAGAGAAGCCCTAAGCAACTTAGTGTGACCTTGACTCAAAATAAAAATATATGAAAAGGACTGAGGATATAGCTCAGTGGTAAAGTACCTCTGGGTTCAATGCTCAGTAGCAAAAAAAGAGGATTGTCTCCATCACCCTGGAAGTTGACTTTCTCTCCTCTCTGTTTTTGTTTGTATCTCTTGACTGAATCAAAACTCGCTGGAATTTCAGTATCATCCCAATTTTTAGTTTAACTCACCAACATTTTTAGGTGCTCAAATCCTTTTGCTAAGAGTGTCTCCATGAGATATTTTGGGCCCATCTTTCTAGAGAGATAATCAGGCCTAAATAATTCAGGGATCCTTTCTGGGTAAATCTGTTATCACAGTAAAAATTAACCCCATCAAAAGGTATTAATCTTGATAGCTCAGAGGGGAAAGGGTGTTATACTTAGAATGGCTATCCTAAAAACACCAACATGACTAGCTTTGGGGTCTTCTTTCACCTTGCAGAAACTCTGATGGATGGCTGATGGTGTCCCCCAAATTAATTATATACATTTCCAGCCTCATCTTTTGGATTTGGTTTCTTGGAGATACAACGTAAATTCCTATTGTGTTTTTTTCAGCAAGGGAAGTTATCAATACCTAATCAGAAACAAATCTCTAGATATCATCACTAAAGGAGGGGTTTCCTTTGCACTAGAGTCTTTTTAACTGTTTCCCAGAGATTTCCTGAATAGCTTCAAAAGCAGTTCATGACCACTTTGGCTAGACTTTATCTTAAATCTGGATGGAGGCAGGTTTGCTCAGAAAACCCATCACTGTGAATGTTAGCGAGCTATGTCTACTTGTTAAAAAAGCGACATAAACTGTCCTTGAGATATGTACTAATAAAATTATTTTCTTCACCAGAATCAAGAGGCAGCTATTTCTTCAGCTCTGAGCCCTATGGAAGAAAAACTTCTGGAAACCCAAGGAAAACCTTTCTGTGGGTACCTACTTTGCTCCACCCTGATATTGAACAAACATGGACAAAATGCTGTCTGTTGCAATCAGACAAAATGTGGTCTTTTATTGCACTTTAACTTCAGTCATTTGGGGATTTGGAGAAAGAGGGTTGGGAGGAGGGTGGGGGATAGCTAATGGAGACAGATGGCCAATGCAATTATCACTTGAAAAACAGGTTTGTCCTTCAAAAATGACAACAGCAGTGGACTCTCAATGGCAGGTGAAATTTGAAAAAGGATTAGGAAAGGATTACCTACAAGAAAAAGAACAGGTGCATCAGGGTGCTCCACTAAGGAGGGGGGGGCCTTCGGCTTTTGAATGACACCCTCAAAATAGCCCTTTCCTATCTCAGTTCCATTTGCACCCATGGACTTTGACAGTGGTCAGTGTTGGTGAGCTTGAGGTCATCATAAAGCATGAAGGCAAAAGGTGGAAAGAGCATAGAAGTTTCTCTCCAGTTTTTGATGGGAAAGCATAACTTCAAGACAGTATGTTGTACTTTTTAGCAAAACAAACGTGCATGTGTACTTGAAGAGAAGGCAGGAAAACCACGACTCACAAAGCTGAATCTTGTGTGACAGCCTGATGTTCTACTTCAAACCCTGGGAATAGGTTGAAAAAGAATCTTAATTCTTCAGAGTTATGGCCAGAACTTCTATAAGTAAGCTGATCACAGAATTATGGATGAAAGTGATTATCTGGCCTATACCCATTTTATAGATGAAGAAACAGAACCCTGAGAGTTGCAATGACCTGCCTATGGCCACCATCAGTTACTAGCAAACTCACCACTGAGATTCAGGGAGTAGGTCCCTTTCGCCGGTCTCAGTCCTTTCCGTACGCTGTGAGTAATCCTACTATAACAGTCATGGCCAATGGTTTGGTTTTCCCCTCAATATCCCAAAGGTAGGAAAAGGGGCTTCAAGCCTAGGTTCTGTTCAGCAGAGGAACTTCATGGGGAACTCCAAGGTGTGCAGTACTGCAGCCCCACCCATGTGGACTAATGACCCCTGCTCTCTCCATTAGCTGCCAAGCCCTGCAGGAGACAGGAACACAAGGAGCTTCTGGGAAAGGCAATGAAATAATAGTAACTGTACTTACTGAATAACTCATCTATTGCAGGACTGCTAAGCATTTTACATATAATCTTATTTGACGTATCTTGGAACTTACCTTTCCTCTATTTCCATTTCTTCATCTGTAAAATGGGAGTGATAATAATTTCATGGGATGCCTGTAAGGATGGAATGAAATTATGTATGAGAATGGAGCCTGGAGTATTCTAAGCATTCTATGAATATCATTTCTTACAATGAGAATGGTTTGTCATTTTTATTTTTATTAATTTTTGCAGTGCTGGGGATTGAACCCAGGGCCTTGTGCTTGCGAGGCAAGCACTCTACCAACTGAGCTATATCCCCAGCCCTGTTTTTTTGTTTTTAACCACTGAGAACTGAATCCAGGGCCTGGTCCATGCTAGGCAAGCAGTCTACTGCTAGGCTATACCTCCAGCTCCAATTACAGTATCTTTAAAATGAAACGATACAATATGTGTATTTTTAATGCACTCCAATGTGCTCATGTACAAAGGATGTAAGATTAAAATTTATATGATGAAAAGATGTTTTCCTTAACATCAATCCAGTCTCAGATTTGATAGACCTCAGTTTTCCAAGACTCTGAAAACTAAACCAGGAAATGGAAAATTCTTGCTTCTGTGTTTGGGATATTATACTCAATTCTACTTTAACAATGATGAAGTTAAGTATCAAGAGTCTAGAGCAGATTCTTGCAACTGTATGCCGACGTGTTATTCTCATGTGCCTGCCTGTCTGGGATGGGTGTTTTTAGGGTGTAGTTATATGGAAACAGCCTCTGATTATGTTTCTGACTTTTCCAGGTAGGTTATAATTTCAGACAGTTGTTTTGACCTGACTCTTTGGCAAGGCACACATATCTGTAAGATCTTCGGACCTCTGTGAATTAGAATGACATATGAATTTTTTTAAAAAAATAACTATTCTAAGGGTTGGGAGTAGGGCACTTGCCTAGCATGCGTGAGACCCTGAATTCAATCCCCAGCAATGCAAAGAAAAAAAAATCAAAAGTAAATTTAAAAAAATTTCTTACACCTTTGTAGAGCTGAAACATGCAAAGGATCAGTTGTATGTGAACAAAAATTAATTTCCAATATAAGCAAGAAGACAGGGAAACATAAAGGAAAATCCTTCCCTCTTTTTATTCTTTTTATGACTATTCCTATAATGCGTAAGAGGATGAAGCAGGCCTTCTGTTCTAACCCTAACTTGGAGTTTACATTTCATTGCCTGAAAGACGCTTGAGTCAAGGGAATTCTCTGTGTGCACGTGTGTGCCTGTGTACACCTGGATTGGAAAGAAGCCCCACAAGGGTGGGAGGTTTGGCAGTTTGCCCACTGCTATGTCCTTTTACCTGGAATGAGTCTGGCACATGGGAGACTCTGAGTGTCTTCTGCTGGAGCAAGTTAACGTGGGTTAAGTATGTGCTCATGAATCTGTCATCCCAGGAAGGTAGACTCACTTCAGAGCCCATCACCTTTGTCACCTATAAAAACTGTGTTTTGGGTCAAGAAAGGAAAAGGAATAACTTGAGAACCTCAGGCAAAAGAGACAGGGGTGGAAAAAAAAAAAAAAAAAGAGCAGACAGGCTTCAGAGAGGAGGAGAGGACCAGCTGAGGGCAGAAGGTTGGGGGCTAAAAGCAGCAGATTTTGTATATTACTCAATGTGGGAGCCACCTTCTAGATTATTCAGTCCAGTGGTTCATAATTTTGGGTCTTAAGCTCCCAGATATACTTGAAGACAGGAATGGGGCATCTCCAACTTTTTTATTTTGTTTTTCAAAAAAAAAAAAAAAATCAATGAGAAGCAGCTGTTTCCCAGAGATAAGATGGATTGGGTGACCTAAAATGTGTTTCTTTACTTTTGTGTAGATATTTACCAGCGTTGTGTGGTCATACTGGTCTTCTTACACTGATCCAAAGCCCTGATGGGCAGTGACATCCCAGTCTGATTAATGAACATAGGGAAGATTAATTAATGAACTTTTTTGGAATGGGGGAATGAGATAGTCTCTGAGCTAATGGAACCTTCCCTTCATAGACGAAGACACAGAAGCCCCAGATGGCACTATTGTCCAAAATTTTCGCTGCAGTAAAAGAACTGCCCCCAAACTCTGGCCTTTTAACTCTTAATCCCATTTGTTTGTTGCTTTTGTTTTCCCTGAAAATCTGCAGGACTCTCATAGCCTGATGCTCTCAGAGTTCTGACAGGTGCAAGACACTTCTCCAGTGTCCAAAGTCCCTTTATAAGTACCCTTTCAGCAAGGCTAAAACATTGGGAACACTGAGCCTCTGAGAGATTAACTTACGTAATTTCAGACAACTGAGGCTCAGGAGGAAGAACTTTTGCCACCTGTGAACTACCTTTCCCTTCTCTCTTCCTGATGAATAATCTTCACCATTAGAACTTGATTCCTTTACCTTAAAGCATCGCCATCTTTAATTTCAAATGCTTCTGGGAAAGGAATTGCTTTTAAGCTAGTGTGAATTGCTGATACAATGTGCAAAAATTTAGAATTCTTTACTGGATAAATTTTTAAGAATATGGGGTGGTTCAAAGAAAATTGGGAGCCTGAAGGACTGCGACACCCTAGAATGTGGAGATATGGGAAAACAAAAACAAAAACAAAAGCAAAACAACCTCCATAAGCCTCCCTACTTGGTTTCAGGCTACTACCTTCATCACCTGGTGATTTTTGAAAATTCTTCATTAGAGGCATCTTATGACAGAGGAATCCCATCTTGCCACCAGATCTGTCCAAAACAGTAAGTCTGGGGAAAGGACAGTGAGCCTCTGCAGTTTTTGGTAGGGGAACCTCAAACCATTCGGTTCAATGGGTTTCTGGCTTCTACAGAGAGACAGCATTTACGTATTTAAACTTTAATGTGAGTAATGCAGGAGTGGTTCTGCAGACGGTCCAATGCCTCTTTTGCTGCAGTGGAGCAAAGAAGCCATGAAGGGCTAGGTACCAAGGCTTTGGTCAGGGCCAGACAGCAAAGGGCATTCATTCCTTTACCCCTCCTGACTCAGACCCCTGTTTTGAGCCACTCATGCACTGTGCTGGACACCAAGGGCTGGAGATGCAGGGTGGGGTACAGGCAGGGGTGTGAGGGAGGAGCAAGGTGTGCTCCCTGCCCTTGCTTGAACCTGTAGTCCAAAGAGCCCTGTAGGTTCTGGACATTGGATAGGAGAAGCCCAGACTCTGCTGAGCCAGGAAGGGCCTGCCAGGCTCAGAAGTCCAGGGGAAAGGAGGGCAGAATCCGGAAGAGCAGAGATAATGCCCCAGTGGCCAGTGACACTCAGTGAGCTCCAGCTTAGGGTAGAGACTAGTTATCCTCTGTCCATATCTATACCCACTGGTGAGTGTGGGGGTGGGGTGGGGACGTGGGGAGTGGTTGAAGAAGACCAGTCAGCACTTTCAAGGCAATGGGAGAAGCAATCTCAGAGTCCTCCCTGTTCCTGTCATTCTGCTTGTCTTATAGTCCCTACCCTCTTCCTGGGCATCCCTGGGGAGACTTCCAAACAGATGAAAGCAAGAGTAAAACCTTCACAGAGAAGGAACTGTGAGCCAGTTCCTCAGCTCATTGCTGAACGATTCCTTTCCAAAGGGAAAAGGTGCCCAGGGAAAAAAAAGGCCAGGAAAGTTCTGGGGGTTAGGACTCAAGTGACAATGAAGGGGACAGAAGATCTCTTGAAGGTGTTTGCCAAGTCTGGGTACAAAGATCACCAAGCAGTGGGGAAGAACCAGGTTGGGACATTCTGGCAAGCTCCAAGGTAAAGTTAGAGGTTGGAGTGATGAACTTAGGCAGAAAAGGCTAGTGAGGGGAGAATGGAAGAGGGAGGAAGAGCAAGGCTAAAGACCCCAGGATAGCCCAAGTGGTCCATGACAGAGGGAAGAGCATCCCGTCTCAATGCAAGGTGGGGAGGTCTCCAGGCAACTCTTCCACCCCCTTCTCAGTAATTAACCAGCCTCTGTGTATATAAAAGACATAATTACAGGCAAAACAACTCCTTTGATGTAAGAATATAGAATGTCTTGGAGGGGAAGAAGGGTAAATAAAAGAGAGAATAATCTTGCTTTAATATGCAAACAAGGCCAATGGAAAAATATTACCAAACAAACAAATAAGCCAAACAAACAAGCAAATAAATAGAAGGTTGGGAAATCAAGACCTACGCTGAGCACACCCCAGATAATCTGGGCCAATCAGGAGCAACACTGTAGTTGGCCTCAATGGGCATTTTTGCTTTTCTTTGGGAGTTCACACACCTTCTTATAGGGTAGCTGCTTTCTCATCCCCCTACCTGTTTTCTGCAGATATTCTCAGCAAGTTTCCAAAGAGGCCTGTTTACTTTTGGAATCAAAGCCCCAGAGAAAGGGGGTTACAAAGGGTTTGAATGGTTCCTCCTGGGAAGCAAAGCTAATCGGGAATGGAGCTGAGCTTGTAACCCAGCATCCTGGATGCCTGTCTTGTGATATAACCCTTGAAACACCACTCTTTCTATTGGGGCCAAAGTTTATTAGAGAAATCTGTTAATTGGGGGATGGAAAGAGGAGGGAGCAAGGCAATGCTAATATGATTTAACACTTGATGGGCTCTGAAAAAAATAAAGAAGGGGCTTCAGGCTTTAGCTTGGCACATTCATCGTTCCATATACATGTTACCAAAATGAATATATGCAAGCAAACTATATGCAAGACTCTGGGGCACAATAGCAAAGACTTTGTGAAACAAAAAGGCATTTCTCCAGCCTCCACTGTGTCTCTTGTGGTGCCATTGTCTGATGCTAAGAACTCACATAATAACAAAAAACAATGCCCCTATGATGGGGGGACAACTTGATTTGGCACCAGCAGTGGTGTTTTCCATGGGAATGGTGGTGGGGGCCATGGCTGACTGTGGGAATAGTGCAAATCAGCACTTTTTTGTAGATTTTCTTCAAGCCATTGTTTATTTTGGCTTTGGTCAGATCTGTGGCCCAGCCTGGAGATTCCCACTGGGCTTTCTGAAGCACACAGACCTATAAGAGATGGAACAGGGATAAATAAATAATTACAAAATAGCCTTCCCCTCTCCCAGCACTCGTGTAGAGTGTGCCTGTCTTGGTGGGTGTGCACAAGTGGGTTGCAGTACTGTATGCATGACCCATACCACCACTGGGGAATAAAAGAGAAATCAGGTTTTCTCTGGGCTGGCTGGTTCATTGTCTTACTATCACTTTTCATTTGGGGTGAGGAGATCAAAGTTGTCTCACACAGATGCATCGATTTTTGCAAAATGGCTTTGGATAAAGCTTGTTTGAAATTGTTTATGCACAAGGTCTTCCTAAAGTCCTTAGACATTTGTGGATGTTTACACATAGATAGCTCAAGTTGTGGTTCTGAAAGAAAAAAACAACAAAAAAAGTCAGTAATTATGCTGATAATGGAAGGTGAACTCTTACCTCACAGCAGTTAGATGCTTCTACTTCACCCAAGCCAAAAGATGCAGAGGTCTACTATGCAAAATTTGTCATTAGATCAAAAAATGAGCAAAGAGTAGGTGTATACTGATATTATGGTTCAAAATGTGAATGCATTGGCTTTAAAGTTTCTAATTGTTCCTGTCATATCAGCAGCAGGTTAGTCTATTTTTTTTAAAAAGCACACAAAGGCTTTTTTTGCAGGCTCTCTGATGGTGTGTGTACACATAGTCTGTAAGTTTTATGTTTTACAAAGAAAAGTACTTACTGTCCTTTATTTCAAAAAGTTTCCATTTCCAGTAAGAGGCTTTGTGACAGATGTGTATGAAGCTGCCCCTGAGCGGGGGCGGGGGACATGGCACACCTCCAGGTGGCGGCATTCTCTGTGTGCTGTATTTGTGCTGTGTGTGTGGTTCCTCTGAAGAAAATTCCAGATGATCTTGCAAACTGACAGTATATGGATGGGCTTTTCAGAGGGATGCTTTCCACAGAAGAGTCTTGTTCACCACATTCGAGTTACATCAGAGTCAGGGATCCAGCCTCTGACTGAAAAAGATCTGTTATGGAACTGAGTATGCTAAATGCACATACAACTTAACCCACACAAACATGTTCTCAGAGGTTTCAGGGAGGGGCCAAGAGGGGTAAAGGGATTTGCTCAAGTTCAGTTGGCATGCAGCAGACTTGGGATTCTTCTCAAGAGCAACCACAGCAAACCTCTACTACCCCTGTGTCTCTCACTACATGCTCCAGCCTGGAAAACAACCATGGTTTCTGACAGCAGCAGCATTGAGACCATGTTAACTGGGACAGGTCCAAAGACGGAGTTCAACTAGGGGGAAGGAAAGGGTGGGTCCTGGGTTGCCACTTCTGCTTTTTTGCCCCTCTGTCAAATAAAAGGGAGCCAGGTGTGGAGGTGCTCTGGTGTGAGCTTTGCACAGCTGGACCAAGAGTAGGAGAGGACTTGGAGACAGGCTTACATCTCCTCCCCTTTCCTGCAAAATAACTTTGCATTTCAAGGGTTGCAAAGGAGTGAGTAAATCTGTAACCTGGACTTGGAAGGCCTGGGGATTTCATTTGGTTGTGTGAAGACACAACACAGGTGCCTCTGTGTGTGTGTGTGTGTGTGTGTGTGCGAGCACAGGACCTTTAGGTTACATAGTTCAATTCTTCTCATTTGAATGGTGCAAAAAAGCTAAAATAGCCGGGCGCGGGGGCAAATACCTAATCCCAGCCACAAGGGAGACCGAGGCAGGAGGATGGCAAGTTCGAGCCAGCTTCTACAATTTAGCATGACTCTGTCTCAAAATTAAAAATAAAAATGTAGCTCTTTGGTACAGTGTCCCTGGATCCCCAGCACAGCAACAACAAACAAATACATAAATAAGTAAATATTTTAAAACTATTTTAAAAAATTAATAGCAACTACCATTTGGGGAGGACCTACTGCATGCCAGGCATTTTGCTGGACGCTTTTCGAGATATTATTTTTTGGGGAAGAAAAAAATGTTTTGTGCAGGTGTACACCAGAGACATCAGGGATTTTCTTCCATTCTCGTCAAAATACAGAGCTCTACTCGCGCTAAGATTTGGGGAGAGTAGGGGAAGGGTGCGGGTTCAGACAGGGGGCGGTCCCTGCCTCTCTAGTCTCCACCTTTTATTTTGACCGGTCGGATGGCGACAGTCTCGCGCTAGGACCCAGGCACCAGAGCGCCTCCGTCTGTCCTGTAGGTTCATTCAATCTCCCATACACACAGACCCACAGCGCGAGACAGAGACACACTCACACACACTCACACACACAACTGCACGCAGCGAGGCTCTGGAAGTCAGGCCGGCTCCTCGTCCCAGCGCCTCCTCCGCTTCAGCAGGCCGGGTCTCCCTGGGGGCCCGGAGCTCGGCCGGGCCGCGAAGCCCCGTAAGAGGAGGAGCTCGGCGGACCCCCGGTCCTCCATGGGCAAACGCGGGCGGCCGCGCAAGGAGGCGCGCTGCGAGGGCGCGGGGCTGGCCCCCGCCGCGCCCCTGGCCGCGGCCGCGCCCCAGCCCCCGGCCCAGCCCGAGGAGCCGGCGGGGGCCAAGCCCAGGTGCCCCTTCTCGGACATTTTCAACACCAGCGAGAACTCGATGGAGAAGCACATCAACACTTTTCTGCAGAACGTGCAGATTCTGCTCGAGGCCGCCAGCTACCTGGAGCAGATCGAGAAAGAAAACAAAAGTAAGTTTGGGGGCCCCGGCTCCTCCTCCGCTCCCAGCTCTTTCTTTCTCGCCCACTTGGGCGACCCCTGTCGCCTGCTCGGCCCGCGCCCCTCCTCCCCAACACACACATCAACCCTCGGCAGTAAAGCCGGTGACACCGGAGAAAGGACACGCACGCACGCACAAAGCTGCTAAAGATGTAACAAAGACTAGTGAGGGGGAGAGGGGGGCCTGTCCGTGCGTTGGTCTGTCCGTCTCGGGCAGGCTGGGAGGACAGCCCCGTAGCGGAGCGGGGGAGTGTTGTTGTTTGCTGACAACTGAGCGGCGAGCTCATCTCTTCGAGGTCGCCTCCCCCCCCCCCCCACCTCCTCGGAGCCTTCTTGGGCAGACAAGTGTTGTTTTTCTGTTGCTCGTTCCTGGGTTGGGTGGGGATTAGGAGCCGAAAGTTGGAGACCGAAGCAAGCTCAGGGGTTCCAGAAAGAAAACACAGAGACACGCTAAAACAATAACAACCGCCGCCGCCGCCGCCACCAGGCAGCTACCCACGGCGTGGGCTCGGGCTCTGTCTCTCCCTTCTGTCTACTTCGTTTTTTCCTCCCCACTCACAGCAGGACCGAGCTCAGGCCATCCGGTCCACGGACACAGCGTCCCCCCCTCGCCTCCCTTGGCCTGGGGTGCCACTGCCCCCAGCCCCCAAAGAAACAGGCCGGCGGGGCCAGACAGTGCCAGCAGCTCGCCGCGGACCCGCTGTCCTGCGCCGGGGAAACTTGGCTAGGGAGACGTGGCTAGAAGGAAACTTTGGAATCTCACAGAAACAATAGTTGGGGAAGAAGGTGTGGGCTGTTGTGTGCGATTTCTTTATTTTTCGGGAGACAGCTCCCGAGTGAGCGCGCAGAGCGAGCCAGGCAAACGCCTTCCTGGGTCGATTTCTACGGTCCCCCGACCCCCAGTTTCAGGTGGAGAGTGATGCGGTGTGTTGGGGGGTGCTGAGAACTCCACCCAGGCCTGGCTTCCTTTTTGTATTTGTTTGTTTCATTTTTGTCACTGCCAGCCGGGCTCCCAGCCCTCCCCAGGCAGTCGACTCAGCGCCCTTACGGGGGCACGCGTGTGCGGCGTCTCCAACACCGTCTTCAGAATAATAGCTGTGAGAAGGAAGAAGGGGCCGAGGCAGATAGACCGACAAACAGGAGGAAACTGGGATGTTAATCTGTCCGAACAAGTAGGATGATCAATGAGACATGAGAGAGAGAACAAGAGAGAACGAGCAGGAGAGAGAGATCCGATTGCAACGTGTCAGATCTTGCACCCCCCCACCCCCAGCCCAACACAACAACAACCCTCAAAACAAAAACACCTTCGCTGACCGACACCCCGGGGCTTCAGGGTTATAGTAACGGCGTGATGGCAGTGCAATTGTGCAGACGTTGTAAGACCAAAACAAGGATTTTGTGTGGGAGGTCGGTGGTGCGTTCTTTTCTTTCTTTTCTTGCCTGTTTTCTCGGAGTGCTTGGGGTGCGAGAGAGGTGCATCGCAGGCTGTGTAGCCCAGTCGCGGAGAGATTATTAAGGGTGTGTGTGTGTGTGTGTGTGTGTGTGTTGGTGTGTGTGTTGGTGTGTGTGTGGGGGGGGGGTTGCATCATCTGAAGGATAGTTTCTGAAAAGCCAGAGCTGGTGAGGAGCTGGGTGAAGACGTGGTTTTGTTTGGTGTGTTTGCTTTTGTTGCAGGGGGAGGGGCGCGATTTCTTTAGCCGTCCCTTCCCGGGTCCCTGGTCTCTGGAGTCTGTCCCGTGGCTCCAGCCCTGACTGGGGGTGCATCCAAAGAGGGCACCTTGGCAGTGTGTAGCGAACCTGGCTTGCCCCCCCCACACACCCCAGCAAGACGTCTTGAGGAGGCGGCCAGAGCTTCCTTAGCGTCCTGCGCTCCCCCCGCTTCGCACCCGCAGACAATCGGAGACCTCCCTCCGCCCCACCCCACCCCCCCGCCGCCCTGGCCGCCGCCACCTCCTTGTTTACCCGGTGCCGGGGCTCCGGCGTGGCCACCAGTCACGTAAGCAGAAAGCCCGGCGCGCCGGGCCGGGCTGCCCCGTGTGGGGAGGGCCCGCGAGGGTCAAGCGGGGCTCCAGAGGCCGGTGAAGCCGAGGGGCTTGCTCCGACCCCTCTCTCAAAGCATCCGCGCTGCAATCCTGCCAGCCCCCCAGAGGGGCTCGGGAGCCTTAGCGCCCCAGTCAAAGTCAACTTCGTGTACGTAATCACCCCTCGGCCCCGCAGCCCCCCTCCTTCGGCAGGCTCCCCAAGGGAGTATTTTTAGCTCTCTCGGCTCTTTTTGCCACCGCTGTTTGGCTGTAAATGACGTGATGCCAACTGCCCCCAGATTTCCCCGAGAGCGTGGGGCGCTGCACCGTGCCGGGCTCCGCTGCAGGGCCCCGGCTCCAGGCCCTCACCCGTCCCCAACAGCTCACGGAGGCAGGGGGTGATCTCCACCAAACTCCAGGCGACCACCCGCCGGACCCTCTATTATCCCCGTTGCAAACTGGAGCGACCCACGGGAGCCACTTAGCTTCCCCATTCTCCTTCTCCCCCGCCAGGTCTCGGTCTCCTAGTACGGAAAACGGCGGGCCCTACATCTGTCTCGTTTTATTGGGGGCGCTTCTTCGCGCTGGCGGCGCTCGCCGTTGTTTTCTGCTGGCTGCACACAATGCCCGCGCGTCACGGCGGTCCGCGTGTGCACAGCAATAACGCGAGTCGGGGGGCGGGTCGTGCGTGCGCCGGGCTCGGGCACTGCGGGTCGCTCCGCGCGCGCGGGGCTTGTTTTGCTCCAGAGCTCTGCTTTCCGAAACGCTTACATCATTCAGTTGTTGGGGGAGGGAGAGGGATCTAGGCGTTCCGATAGGATTCCAGCATTTCCCAGGTCCCTAGTTTTTGGAAGGAAGCAAGGACCCTAGCTTTTTAATTAGTATGATGGCGTGGGGGTGCCCAGGTTTCGTTTGTTGTGCATCTTCTTTTTAGGTCACTACTGCAAAGGGCATTGCTGGCCGGCTCAGGTGCACAACCTCCCCGCCTTCATTTCAGCGAGTTCCCCCGTAATCACTTGATCTCAGTTTCTCCGCCTCCTCCTCCTCCCCCTCCCAGCTCGAGACACATGGTTTCCACATGGAGACAAACTTCTTTCCTCCGACTGGACTTGACCTAGCTGCGTGGTTCAGCCAATCCACAGCATCACTCTCTTATGACGTCACGCGTTGCTGAGGCCGAAGATGGGGGGCGGGGCCATGATGCAGGCCAGGAAATCTCTGGGAGCTGTAGTGCCGCCAGCTGGTCCAGTCGCTTCTTAAAGGGACGCTTTTCTCCCCAGAAACTAATGTTGGCCCTTCCATTTCGTGTTCTGTGAGACCTTTCCGAGATGCACCGATAGCCCCCGGTCACGAGTTCACAAGTTCCGTTTTTACTGTTTGCAAAGTACTCACTTGGCAGGAACTTGCCTTATTTTCCACTGTAGCCAGAACTGCTTTTCATTGCCTCTTTGAGGTTTCCGTACTAGGAGTGTTCACCGAGCTGTGGCCACAGCGCTGAACTATTTCCAGTAGATAGGGTGAGTTTTCTTGGGAAAGGGGTTCAAATTGAGTTATTCAGTGTTGACCATCCTCGGTGAGCCAGGTAAGGGAATGTGCAGGTACATTCTCCCCAAATGCCAAACTGATATGAATACCTACGATTCCCGAATTGAAGGCCTCCAGAACTATTAATCATGAAGGCTGTGACCCTGCTACGCAAATTGAGAACGTATATGTAAGTTAATATACCTGAGGCATCATCACCTATATGCTTGTGGAATCCAGTGGAGGGGTGGCAATTAAGGACTAATAATTAGAAAAAGGTTTAGTTCCTGCTTTGGAAAAGATTAAAAGGGAAGAAGAGGTTCACAAAGGGATGTTACATGCATAAAAGCTGGTTCACAGCTATGAGGGCAGATTCGGTCTGGAGAAACTAGCTTCCCAGTGTCTAGGGACAGTGGCTTTGGAGGTAACACTTAAGATAGGGAAGGGTGATTAGATGGGAGCAGAAAGCCAAGGGTTGGGTGGCTCCCTCAAATGGATTAGCCCGGTGTGGGGGTAAAGTGTTTTCCTAAGGGCACGGACAGGCCACACAGCAGCCTCTTCTTCCTGGTGGAGGAAGCTGCTGTTGGAGGTTGCTGTTTTGTGGTGTCACTTGGCCCCACCCTGCCTTCCTAACTTAATCTCCTCTGCCCAACCATGAAACCTCTGCTCCTGTCCAGCAGGTCCACCAGCAAGCAGAGTTCACAGTCATGCCTCTGTGCCTGACTCAGACTTGTCCTTCTGTTTAGAATACCCTCCTTCTCTTACTCCCCTGGATTTTCTGTATCCTACCCTCCCTCAGAAACAGGTCGGTTCCCACCTTCTCCATGAAGCCTCCCTGCTATTTCTGCCCATTTGACTCTGTTTCTTGAATCAGAGAGGTGAGAGAATGAAGGCTTTGCAGTCACATGCCGCAGGAGCCTAGATTTCTACTCTGCTGTGTGACCTTGGCCCCAAGTTACTTAGCTTCTCTGAGGTTCCATTTTGTAAAATGGGCATAATGATAGAACTTCATCACTGCTAAACAACTAAATGAAGCACCGCTTTCAGATATTTAGAGTATCTGAAATATAATAGGTTCTGAATAAATAGTAACTTCTCTGAGCTTTGGCAATTAGTACCTTGTAGTTCTCTACTTGCTTCCTGTGCATTGGCTTTATCCTCACAGGGAGATTATTAGCATCTTAAGGGAAAAAATCAACTACAGCATTTCAGTTTACATCACCTATTACAAATAGCACACCACTGGGCATACAAGTAGACACTTGATATAAATTTCTTGATTTGTTGAATGTGTCATTTCCTGGCTATGGCATGGGGATCAGGTTAGAAGGGCAGGGAATATGATAGGCTTTCTGAAAACTTGGAGAAGAGTTGGAAATACTGATCTCTGACTGCCCTGGGTTGATAAGACCAGGGCCTGTGAGGAGATGATGGGTCAGGCTTGGGGAGCTGAAACTGCATTCTGTCCTTAGCTGTGACCCTGAGAATGAGTAAGTTAACTGGCTTAGCAGGGCGCTGGCATGACTTATGGTAACATGGAGGGCTTGGGTGGCAAGTCATACTTCACTGGGTCACACTGCTGTGGGGGGGAGCATCTTAGATGAATTCATTCATTCCACAGTTGTCTATTGAGCATCTATTATATGCGATTGCTTTTTTCTGCTATCTCTGTGCGTTGATTTATGGTGTGGGTGGAGGAGTAGGGTGCTTGTTTTTAGGAAAGTTTTGTGAAGAACATTGTTAAATTGGTCCTCTATTTCCTCTGTATCTTAAATTATGCTCCTTGTATTCAACTTTCCTTTCCCCTGGATTTAAGTTGGTCTCTGCCCACTGGTCAATACCAAAGGTAGACTTTTGGGAAGGAGAGCTAGGGAATGGAGACAAGGCCTTTGGAAGTTAGATAAGCTGAATTCAGTCATCCCACTTTGGGGTAAAAGGAGATTCCATCAGCTACCCAGGGAAAACAGCAGCTGCTCACGAATCTTCTGTCTCCAACCCACGTGCTGTCCCATTGGCACACCCAGAAATGGGGATTTTTATTTGGGGCTGTCTAGAGGTGAAACTGAGGAAAACGAAGAAGATGCCATCATGCAGCAACAGCAACTACCTGCATTGCATCATATTAGCACTGGCTGACATTGATTGAGCACTGACTGTATATTGTGTAAAGCTAAACTCTTGTCTTCTCCTCCAGTTTTCACAGCAAGCCTATGACACGTGCAGTTTTATTATCCCCATTTTACAGAGCCGGTAACCAAGGAGGTTGCCAGGGATGCTGGTAACTTTCCTAGAAGTCACATGGTTAGTAGGTGGCAGAGCTGAACTTGCAACCTAGGCCTCCAATTCCAGAGCCTGAGGTCTCCACTATATACACGTGTGCTCATTTTACAGCTAAGGAATGAAGTCCAGACTGGTGAAATGACTTGCTCAAGGTCACCCGGCAACGTGCAGCAGAGCTGGTGTTTGGAACACCCTGATGATTGTCCAAGGTCTTCCTGCTCACACCTTGCTTAGAAAAGGCTTGCAAGTGAGGTTGGCCACAGAAGAGCCAGCCAGAGAGGGCTTTTTGTTTTCCAGAGTCGGTCAACCCCCTGGCACTAACTCAAGTTTAGGGCTCCTAGGAAACACCACCCCCTCCCGCGCTGCCTTTCCCAAGTCTGTCCTCTGGGCATATTAGAGGACTTGGGGCTGTTGCTATGGTACTGGGGCCAACAGCAGGTTCATCAAAAGCCGGGTCTTTTGCCTTTAAAAAAAAAAAAAAAAAAAAAGCCAGGCCCTGCAGAAACGAATTGGCCGCCGCAAAGATTTGCATCAGTCATTGTGGCTTTTTCTGTTTTAGATCCCCCTGCTCCCCACCCCACCCCCTCCTCCTACCACCACTGCTTTCTATAAATACAGTTGGATAAATATTGATTTAAACTGGGTTTCTGGAGGAGAAGCACATGCTTGCCCTGACTTGGTCTTCACTTAGATACCACCAGCAGGTCAGGCCTGACACACCTAACCCCTGCCAGCACTGGCTTCCAAGTGACCCGCTTCGGGGAGGTGAGTTGTGGTTTTGTGGCTTTTGAGGTAAAAAAAAAAAAAGAAAAAGGAGAAGAAGAAAGAAAGAAGAAAAAGAAAAAAGCAGCAATAACCCAGCAAGAAATCAGAATCTTTTTGCAGCGTGAAGCCAGCAATTCTCAGCAGGCAGGAATGGGGGAGGCTTATGGTAGGTCTGCCTTCTGTACCATCCTCTCCCTTTCCCATTCTTTCTTTCTCTCAATTTTGGGTTGCATGTTTAAAGGAGGCAGGTGGTAAAACAGAGCATCAGAACCAGAAGGACCCCCTGAGGTCACAGAGCTTCTATCACCCTCTCTAGACATGCCAGGAGGTGGGGGCCCGGAGAGGGACAGTAGCTCACTCAAGGTAACACAGCAGAGACAGAACCAGGTCCTTCTGTGCTGTGTTCCATCCTGCCTGATATAAGAATGGGTCACAGACAGAGCCCCAAACAGCTTTTGTTTTACAGGTCAGGTG
>JAJEJO010056713.1:0-31529 GCA_020662805.1 Glaucomys volans | reverse complement strand
GTAAGGGAACAGAAATCACTTGCTAAAAATCACATCTTTGTGTATGCCAGAGCTGGGCTTTGAGCTCTGTCTGACTCTAGGAACTATGCTCTTGCCCTGATAACTTGCTATCTCTCTATCCCTGGGGCTTTAGTCTAGATGGGTGATAGATCAAGAGAATATACAGGAAGTTCTAGAGGACGGAGAAAGTATAATAATAACTTACGTGTGTATCAATTAGCTATTGCTGCATAACAAACAGTCCATAGTGTAGTGGTTTAAAATACTACATATATAGTTAGTTCTTGAGTCTGTGGATTGACCTGGTGGTTCTTCTGGAACAGCATCACATACGTTCCTGTGGTCAGCTGTGGGTTCATTTGTTGATCTTGGCCAGGCTTCCTCACCTCTCTAGGGCCTCCGCTGGCAGGCTGAGTCAGTTCTGCCTCATCTAGTCATCCAGCAGGCTAGCCTGGGCTTGTTTTCATGGTAGACACAGAGTTCCAAAAGAGAACGGAAGTGGGTAAACCCTCTTGGGGACTAACTGACCCAGTGTCACTGCTACTCTACAAGGTTAATCTGTGTTAAGACTTTCAATCCTTATATCACCTCTGTGAGATGGAAACCCCTAGAGGATCCATTTGATAGAGGGGGATATTGAGTTATAGAGGCTCTAAGTGAATTTGCTGAAAGGGCAGAACTATTGAGTGGCAGAAGCAAGATTAGCACCCAGAATCTATTCTCAACCACTTGGGCCTTACAGTGAGGTTTATTTACAGCACAGTGCTTTCCTAGGGAGGGACAGAACCCCCCCAAAAAAATCCCAGGAAGGAGATGGGATAGGTTACACAGCTTTGAATGCTTGCTTGTGCAGCTCTGGCAGGTGGCCAAGATGACCAATTAGATGACCTCCTTCTCCCGAGAAGGTCCTGAAGGAAGAGAGGGAAAGGGCCCTGGAAGATGGCATAGGCATCTGGGGCCACTTGTCCCCAAATCACTGTAAATGCTTGTTTCGTTGCATTTAATTTTGTTGAAAGGTCCCCTGGCTGGGACTTCCCGTGTCTGGCTCTGTCAAAGAGCTGTTTGGGAAGAACTGGGAAGCCCTTGGACCTTGGAGGTCTGGACTGCCACGTCAGCTCAGCATTGTCACAAAAATAACCCTTCTTAGGGAAGGCAGGTACTTCCTCCGGCTGTGCTTCCCCTCCAGCCCTGCCTGGCCTTAGAAGAAAAGAGACAGAACCAACTGCACACAGGATTGGGACGTGGCTGGTGAGAGGGCTTCATGGAGACTCAACAGCAACAAAGGGAGGAAATGAATATGCAGTATTAGTAATTATACTGTACGCGTCCCAATTTGTATTTCAATATGTCATTTCCATAATAAAACTGCCGAAGCGAGTAACTAATGACACGGACTCATGTCAGGGAGTTGCAGGAGGAAGGGAGGGGAGGGGACAGGGTCTTTTTTTTTTTTTTTTCCTTCTTCCCTAATAAAAAAATTGCCTTCAGTGAGAAATTCTTTCATGGCAGACAAGGCAGATGTATTCCAGGAGATGAATCTGCAGCCCAAGCCTTTTCATAGAAAAGGTGTCAGGGTTGACCAGCCAACTGTTGGAGCTCCCTGGGTTCCATAACTGTGTGGAGTTATGCTTCAGAGCAGGGATCCAGCCTGCAGGATCCCTAGTCTTGATAAGAACAAACTGTGATGTGTTTTGGACTCCGGAGAGCCCATAAGATAAATATATGAGCTAGCAACCTTCTCATGAATTGGCCGACCCATCGAAGGCCTCCGAACATACTAAAGTACTTAAAACCTCCGTGCCTTAGCATATGCTGTTCCTTCCACATGGAGTGCCCTTTCCCTTTATTTGGTTGAACTAGCACTAAGGTCACCTCCCTAGGAGCCAGCCCTGACCACCAGTCCCCAACATCAGATTCCCGTTTTGGAGGAATCTGCTCCCCGCAGGCCTGGCTGACACGTGCAACATTGACCACACTAGTGGCAATTGTCACTTTGGTTATCTCCCTTCCGCACTGGCCTGTGAGCCCCCTGAGGGCAAAGAGAGGCAGCTCCGGAGCCCCTGCCAGGACTCTTGTGGGGGGTTGGGAAGGAAAAACAACTGTGACCACTTTGTCCACCTCTCTGCTGCCCCATAATCAGGTCAGACACATCTAGTTTTGCCCAAAGCTCATTTCTCTTCTTTTAGGTGGAATAGAAGGCAATCTTCTGAGAAAATAACAGAATCAGTGTCTGGGCACGAAAAAATAATAATAGTGCCCCCATAATTGTATGGTGCTTCACCAATTACAGAGCCCTTTGTGGACACCAGGTCAACCGACTCTCTTACAACAACACTGTGAGGTGAGCAGACAGGTATTACGATGATTCTCATTTCACAAAGGAGGAAGCCATGACTCCAAAAACAAGGGATCTGTGTCCAAGTCCCATAATGAGCATGTGTGTCTGGAGCTGAGACTTCGACCTAGGCCTCCAATTCCACCTCACGGACTCTGCGTGCCCTGGAAGAGGATGTGAAGAGGAGGATTCCTAGAGCCACTTGTCAGCCTAGAGCCACTTGTCAGCCTGTTGAGATGCTATCAGAGCCCAGAACCAGAGCACTTGACTTACCTTTAGCTCAAATTTTTTTGAAAAAACCAATTCAAAAAAAGATTAAAAACAATATAGATAGATAGAAAGAACACAACTTTCCTGAATCTGATGTTAGATGAATGTCTACAATTTTGATCTTAGAGCCAGAAGTTTTGGACAGAATGAAAGAAAATGAGCAAAAGCCCTAAAACAAAAGTTTTCAAGTTGAAGAATTACATAATATTGTTCAGTCTTTTAATTCCTCCAAATTCTCCTTTTCATCCCTTGTCTTATCCTCTCCCCTCAGCTGAAAATCACATTTAAGCTTCACCATGATAAAAAACAAAAATGAAATGAGATCAACCAATAAGCAAATAGGAAAACTCTTCCCTCAGTTCCCTCTTCCTTTTCTGTTCCACATGAGACTTCTAGAAAGAGTGTTCTCACATTTCCATGTCTTCTCCACTTCCAAAGCGGCCCACTGGCTGGGCACCCTCCCTTTCACTCTCAGGGTTGCTGAGTTGACCTCCCCACAGGCTTCCCATGGTCAGCTCTCCCACCCAGCCCACCCGCACTGCCACTCCCCATAAAAGCCCTTCCAAGTCTCTAGGTTACACACAGGTCCCCAACCCTGACTCGGTCACAGCCCTTTGCACTTGATCTTACAGCTGGGGGATGGCTAAAAGAAGAGTCCTCACCCAGCTGTCTCCTCCCTCAAAGTCTGGCCCCCCTACCAACCTGCATGGAGATGGGAGGAGGAAGGTAAGGAGGTAGTGATGGCCCACGTTTAAGTTGTAGACTATATTGACGGATATGCTTGTGAGTGCATAGAATATCTCTGGAAGGATAGACAGGAAACCAGGTGGCTGGGTGATGAGGTCCAGGAACAAGAGGGAGACTCTTGTTTCTCAAGTCACTGTCAGCACTGCCTTATGTGGTAGGGACCCCTCAGGAGACCAGACCCACACAAAGGACACACCTTCTCACTGTTTGAGTTTTTCCATGTATGCTTTCTCTTTTCAAATAAAAAATAAGTCTTCTAACCAGGTGCAGTGGTAGCTATTTGGAATCCTGATTATTTGGAAGGCTGAGGCAGGAGGATCACAGGTTGAAGGCCAGCCTGGGCAACTAGATAAAACTGTCTTGAAATTTTAGTCAGGTGCAGGGGACTAGGGTTGTAGCTCAGAGGTCAAATGCTCCTGGATTCAATTCCTAAGTACATTTGTAAAAAAAAAATAATAATAACCATTTTAATAAATAAAACAGGGAGCAAGGAGTACATATGCACTATTGAACACTTGTGTATCTTTTTGAAAGAATGCAAAGAACACAAAGATGGTTTTGTGTAGGAAAAAAAACAAATTGCAATATGTATATACTATATTATTTTCTCTGTGTAAAAAAAAAAGTACATCCACAAAATCCATATGTCTATGTTTGCATAAGTGAATGCAAACATATGAAGAAAAATCTGGAAGGATTATAATATATATGTGGTGTTAAAGGAGGAATGAGAATTGTACTTTTTATACTATTTTTATATGTGTATATTACTTCAAATATTTTATGTGTAAAAATACATCACTTTTAGATATTAAAGGGGCCTGAAGCCATAGTTGGTTTAAGAATACCTATCCTGGGGGAGGTGAGGTTCCATAGGCCCCTTGAAGGCTGCTTCAACCCCAGGATTGGACAAGCACCCCAAATCTAGTTAGAACCTCAAAGCTTCTCTTTTCTGGGAATAAAGAAAGCCGGCTGGCTTTGAAAACAGAATGCTGTACCTGAAGCCCCCAGGAAGGCTGGAGAGGGGGGGAAGGGCAGGGGAGCTGCTGCAAACTCCATTGTTGGTGCCGTCACCTGGGCCTGGCTCCAGGAAGCAACAGTGAAAAGACACTGGCAACTTTGACATGGAGGAAATTGCTTTCTTCTGAAGGAAAGAGAAGTTCTGTTTTGAGGACAAAAAGCCACTTGCCCTGACAAAATGCTTAATTAGGAGATAAGCCATGGAGCCATGGGAGGGTATTGTTAGCCAAGGGTCCAGGAGAGCGTGGACACAGATGCTGTCCCCCTTGTCCCTCCTAGGATCAGGCTGACCAGGGCTCTCAGGCTGCTGGAGAAGCAGTGTGCAGTGATTATGGTCAAGGCTCTCTTGGCCCCTGGACATGCTATGGAGTCTGTCAGGACATCAGTTTACCCATGTATAAACTAGTGTTGGGAATCTCCACCTCACCAGGGAAGAAGATTAGGTGAGATTCTGGATTTCAAGTTTTCGGCATTGTGCCAGGCACCTGGTCACAGCTGATGTCACTGTGATTATTACACAGGAAGTTCCCATGGTGGCTAAGGACAGGGGCTCTGGGGTCTAACTGCCTGGGGAAGATCCCAGCTTCCCTACTTCCTAGCTATGGGACTTGGGCAATCTTTTGACCTCTATGTGCCTTCGTTTCATCATCAGTAAAATTTACTATACTAGCTGGGCGTGGCAGCGCATGCCTGTAATCCCAGCAGCTCGGGAGGCTGAGGCAGGAGGATCACAGTTTCAAAGCCAGCCTCAGCAAAAGCGAGGCGATAAGCAACTCAGTGAGACCCTGTCTCTAAATAAAATACAAAATAGGACTGGGGATGTGGCTCAGTGGCTGAGAGCCCCTGAGTTCAATCCCCAGTTCAAAAAAAAAAAAAGAAAGAAAGAAAATATACTGTACTTACCTCTTAGAATTGTTGCTAAGGTTATTGAACGAATATCCATTAAGTAATACGTGCCCGGGCCACAGGAAGGACCTACTAGCAATAACCGTATAAACACAGGGCAACCTGTCCTGAGGGCCTAGTGTTTTTTTCCTCAGCACACGTTCTCTCACTGTTCACTCCCGTTAGGTTGGAAGAGATACGAACATGACATCCTTCTTCCTGTTGCCCAGACAGATGTGTGCCATGTCCCCAGCTGCCCCTGCTGGAGAGTTGAGACACAAGACCCTCATTCCCTGGTCTCAGGTTCAATACTCTTTTCTGCAGATGCAGTGCTAAGGCAGCCTGGCAGCCGAGGACATGGTCTGAGTGCCCACCAGTCGCACAGCCTTGGCTAGGCCCCAGGAGATGGAGGATGGCAACCGTAGGCCTCGCGAGAAGTATTTGAAAGCTGTGGGTGCTGCCGCCCCTGAAGTTGGCAATCCTGAAAGTCAGATCTAGGTCTGGTCCCCTGGGCAGGTGCTGCTCAGACTCGGGCTCAGCTGTGTCTAACAGTCGCTCCTTCCCTAAAGGGACAGTGCTCTCTGCAAATCACCGTCCACTGCAGTAGCGGCAGTGGAGAGGCACCTGGTCTCGGTGCTGGCAGCAGACCTTGCAGAAAAGCCACACCACCAACATCCTCAGCCTCCTCAGACACCCCCATTTAATGGGCCAGCTGCTGTGGGAAAGGTCATCAGCCCAAACCTTAAGCAGCTGTGGAGGACGAATCAGCAGTTCCTTGGAAGTGGAACGACATCCATGTCATGGAGACACTCTGTGTGGGTTGGAGAGCAGGAGTGGGAAATTGACACG
Source organism: Glaucomys volans (assembly GCA_020662805.1). Classification (NCBI taxonomy): domain Eukaryota; kingdom Metazoa; phylum Chordata; class Mammalia; order Rodentia; family Sciuridae; genus Glaucomys; species Glaucomys volans. Next base: position 25,423 of record JAJEJO010056713.1, on the reverse strand, counting down.
GTCACACAGGGACAAGAATAAACCCGGGGCTGGGGATACAACTCAGTGGGTAGAGTGCTTGCCTCACATGCACAAAGCCCTGGGTTCAGTCCCCAGCACCATATAAAAAAATGAAAGTTAAGATGGCATATATTATTTAAAAAAAAAAAAAGAATAAATAAACCTTCGGGACAATTTGACAAAACCTTTCTATGATCTTAAAGATGTGCAAAGGTGCACCCGACTGTCCCTTCTTGGAAGGTAAACTAAGGAAAGAAGAGGGGCTGGGCAAAGATTTGGCTTTGGGATGTTTATTGTAACATTGTTGATAGCAGCAAAAACATATTTGGAAACAATTTAAATGTCTAACGTTGGGAGACTGGTTAAATAAATTATAGCACATCCCTACAATGGAATACTGTACAGCCATTAAAATATCGTAAAAGCATACTCATTGACCTGGAGAGATGTTCACAATTCATTACTTAGTGCGGGAAAAAGGGCTAGAAAACATTCTCTATATTATGACACCATTTTCATCCATACACACACACACACACACACACACACACACACACACACGTATATGCATATACAAACACTGGATAGCTAAGGAAAACATCTTTTAGAGGGAATTTTTCTTGAGATATGTGTAATGCAAGATCTTACACAGAATGTTTCTGCATTGTGGCAATATGGGTCCTTTCACTTAGTATGTTTTTATGTTAGCCTGAAAATGTGAGGGAAGTACAAACTAAGGGCCCTAAGTCGGAAAATCAGTGTGTTTGTGTATGGATGGATGTGTGTGTATGTTTGTGCGTGTGTATCAGTCAAAAATATTATCAGAAGCAACTGGGTTTGGATAATTTGTACTAGGTTATTTTAAAAAATCTCTTATTTCCTTAATGGTTATTTGAAAATGTTAAAGTGTTTTTTTTGTTTGTTTTGTTTCTATTTTGCGGTGCTGGAGATTGAACCCAGAGGCCTTGTGCTTGACAGGCAAGCACTCTACCAACTGAGCTATATCCCCAGCCCTTAAAGTATTTTCAAATTAAAGATCTTTGGTGATTCAAGTTGGAACCCAAGTTCTTCACAAGCTGGGAGGGAGGTGAGGGGAGTTGAGAGAGTGCCAATCTCCAATTTCTTCAGAATTTCATTTGCAATCTCTCAGGGATCCAGGCCCAGGATCTTTCTAGGGACGTCTTTGGACACAGGCCACTGATTAGTTGCCCGACCCTCTTTTCTGTGGTTATGGCTCCTTAGGGTGATGGTGGGGACCTGTACTAGACTCTGTTTTGGGGCAGACGTTCTCAGCTACCTCATATTTAGTGAACAGATACATGGGGGGAAAAAAAACAAACAATGGAAACCAAAGCCACTGCTATGCAGGAGCGTATAGGGAGGAACCAGAGAGTGTCTCCTGGTCCCAGTGAACGTGTGTATACACACAAGGCAGTCCCTGACTGATGGGTTTCAACTTAAATTTTATTTTTGACTTTTTGATGGTGTGGAAGTGATATGAGCTCAGTAGAAATTGTATGTTCAATTTTGCATTTTGATCTTTCCCCAGGTTAGGGATATTCGGTAAGATCATCTCTCACGATGCCCGCTGCAGCAGTGAGCTGTGGCTCCCAGCCACACTAGCACAGGTAAACAACCAGAACTCCACATGTGGCACGCCTTGTGGCTACGCCATGATGTTTGGCAGGCTAGGTGTATGGAGTGCATTTGTTACTTAGGATATTTTCTTTTACAACGAATTTATTAGAACCCAATCCCATTGTAAGTTGAAGAAGAGCTACATGTATGTGTGCATACGCAGATCCTCCTCAACTTAGAATGGGATTGGGTTTGACATATATGTATATATATGTGTATGTGTGTGTGTATATATATATAGACAGATATAAATAGAGAAGGGGAGAGAGAGAGGTAGAGGTAGAGTTAGTGTTAGGATCAGATTGAAATGAAGAAAATTGATTCCTATCACATTATTTTTTTTAAATATTTTTTTAGATGTTGATGGACCTTTATTATATTCATTTATTTATATGTGGTGCTGAGAATGGAACCCAGTGCCTCACACGTGCTAGGCAAGCGCTCTACCACTGAGCCATGAACCCTGCCCCAACATTATTTTTCTTTTCTCAAAATTGTCTTAGCTATTCTAGTTTATTTGACTTTCCATATCACTTTTAGAACAGTTGTTTTGTTTATAGCTACAAAATTCGGCTAGAATTTTTCTAGAAAATTAATTAAATTACAATATCAATTTGGGGAAAATTGACATCTTTATTGTGTTGGGTCTTTTAATCCATGAACATGGTATATCTCTCATTTGTTTAAATCCCCTTTGGTTTCTTCTCTCAGCATGATGTAGTATTCAGCACACCAGTCCTGTACATTTTTCTTGTGTGTACATCTAATTATCATTTTATTTATTTGTTTGGTTTTGAATGATTGTAGGTATTTTATTTTAGTGTGCACATGTTCATGTAGTAAAGAGAAATATAATTGCTTGTTTATCTCACATTCTGCAACCCTGCTGAACTCACTTACTTTAGGACTTTTTCGTGGGTTTCTTGGGAGTTTCTACATAGACAATAGTGATATCTGAAAATAGGGCTAATTTTATTTCTTCCTTTCCAATTGCAACCCTATTATTTCTTCTTCTTGCCTTATTGCACTAGCTAGAACTATCAGCACTGTGGTGAATAAAAATGGTGAAAGCAGACATTCTTTCCATAGTTCCAAATGTAGGAGGAAATTGTCTAGTCTTTCACCATTAAGGATGATGTTAGTTGTGGGGTTTTTGTAGATGCTCTTTATCAAGTTGAGGAAGTTTCCTAATTTTATGAGAGATTTTTGTCATGAATGGGTATTGAATTCTGCCAAATGCTTTTCTGAGCAAATTCATAGTATCATGTGATTTTTTCCCCCTTTAAACTATTAATATTGTGGCTAAATTGAACTCACTGATTTCTAGGTATTGAATCAATCTTGCATCTCTGGACTAAATCCTGTTTGGTTATGACATCTAACTCTTTTGATATAACACTGAATTTTCTTTGTTAACATTTTGTTAAGGAGCTTTGCATCTATATTCATGAGAGATATTGGTTTGTAGATTTCTTTTTATGTGTTGTCTTGTTCTCATTTGGGTGTTAGGTCATACCGACTACATAAAATGAATTGAGAAGTTTCCTTCCACTTCTGTTTTCTGGAAGAGATTGTTATTCTTCTTTATATATTTGGTAGAATTCTCCTATGAAACCACCTTTCTTTCTCAGGAAGGTTTTAATTACTAATTCAATTTTCTTAATAGTTAAAGGAATATTTACATTATCTATATCATACTGGGTCACTTGTGTTACTTTTTGTTTTTTAAGGAATTGGTTCATTTTTATGTAGATTTCATAATGTTCTCTTATCTTTTTCATGCCTTCAGAGTCTATAGTAATATCAGAGTCTATAGTAATATTCCCTGTTCCATCCAGACATTGATAATTTGTGTCTCTCCCTTTCTTTCCTTTATCAGACTTGCTAGGGATTTGTCAATTCTATTGATCTTTTCAAAGAAACAGCCCTCTCTTTCATTGATTTTTCTCTATTTTTTTTTTTCTGTTTTAAGTTTTGTTGATTTCTGTTCTTTTTTACTCTTTTGCTCGCTTCGAGTTTATTTTGCTCTTCTTTTTCTCAGTTGTTGAAGTGTAAGTTTAATTATTGACTTGTAACTTTTCTAATGTATTCATTTGGAACTATAAATCTCCTTCAGTGCTTCTTTATTTTTTCCCCTCAAATTTTGATGTATTGTATTTTAATTTTTTAAGTATTTTTAGTTGTAGATGGACACAATACTTTTATTTTTATTTTATTTTTTACTTGTTGCTGAGGTTCGAACCCAGTGCTTCACATGTGCATGTAAGTGCTCTATCACTGAGCCACAACCTCAGCCCCTGTATTTTAATTTTGATTCATTTCAATGTATTTTTATTTTCCCTGTGGCTTCCACATTGATCCATAGACTATGGAGAAATGTGTTCTTTAATTTGTAAATGTTTGAAGATTTTTCTGTTATCTTTCTACTATTGACTTCTAATTTGATTCTATGAGCGTTGAGGAACATATTCTAGGATTTTAATTATTTCACAATTCTGTTGAAGTTTGTTTTGCCAGCTGGGATATAGTCTATCTTGGTATTTTCTGTGGCCACCTGAAAAGGATGTAGATTCTCCTGTAGTTGGGTAAATGTTAGATAAATGTCGATTAGATCATGTTGGTTGATGGTGTTGTTCAATTCTTCTTAATCCTTGCTGATTAATTGTCAATATATTCTTTCAGTTATGAGACAGAAAATTTTTTTCTGTTTAACTTTTTAAAATGTCTTTATTGGTGCATTATAATTATACATAATAGTGGGATTCATTGTGACATGTTTGTACATGCACATAACATAATTTGATCAATTTTACTCCCCAGTGTTTCCCCTTTCCCTCTCCTCATCCCTCAAGATAGGGCTATTGAAGTCTTCAACTATAATTATGTATGTATGTATTTATTTAATTTTCCAGTTTCAGCTTTTAATTTTGCAGCCCTATTGTTTGGTGCATGCACACTTAGGATTGTTACATCTTCTTTATGTATTGATCCCTTTATCATTGTATTATATTCCTCTCTGTATCTGGTGGGGTTTTTTTGGTCTGTTTTGCTCTGAAGTCTATTCTTATATCCATATAGCAATATCTATATTCCCCTGATTGTTTTCATGATGTATCTTTTTTCATCTTTTTATTGTCAACCTGCCTATGTTATTATGTTCAAAATGAGCTTAGTACTGTCATGTTTTTAAATCGTTCTGTCAGTCTCTGTCTTTTATTTGGTGAATTAGACCATTTATATTTAATGTAATTATTGATATATTAAGTAACCCAGGGAGCACTCAACCACTGAGCCACATCCCCAGTCCTATTTTGTATTTTATTTAGAGACAGGGTCTCACTGAGTTGCTTAGAGCCTCACTGTTACGGAGGCTGGCTTTGGACTTGTGATCCTCCTGCCTCAGACTCCCAAACTGCTTGGATTACAGGTGTGAGCCACCGTGCCTGGCAATATATTAAGTTTTTTATTGGTTCTTTTTAGTTACACATGACAATAGGATTGATATATTGTTTTAATCTGGCATTTTATTTTTTGTATTCTGTTCTCTGTTTGGCTTTTTTTTTTTTTTTCCTTGCCTCTCTACTAGTTACTGGCAAGTTACATTTTTTAGAATTGTTTTGAATAGTATTTTAGGGGGTATCTCTTTGTATGGTATTGAAAGTTTTGTGTAGCTTTATAAGGAGTTGCTGTAGTATTCTATGAATGTAACTTATTTCAGTCTACTGATCCGTTATCAGTTTATATTAGCATAATACCTTACTTCCCTTGACTTCTCTTTACCCTCCTTCATTCGTAATTATCTTGCCTATTTTCTCTTCACATGTTTAGAACTATGTCAGACAGTCTTATAAACTTTGTTTTCAATATTAAACATAATTTAGAAAATCCTAGAGGAGAAAGAAAACCTAGTGTACCACCCATATTTTTGCCTCCTGTTTTTTTCTTTCTTCCTGATGTTTCAAGGTTACTTTAAAATGTTGTTTTCCCAGGGCTGGGATTGTGGCTCAGTGGTAGAGTGCTTGCCTAGCATGTGTGAGGCACTGGGTTTGATTCTTAGCACCACATATAGGTAAACAAAGGTCCATCAACAACTAAAATAAAATATATATATATATATATATATTTTAAAATGTTATTTTCCCAAATTGATAATGGACTTTTGTTCCACAATTGTTTTTTGTTGTTGTTATAATTAGTTATACATAACAGTAGAATACATTTTGACATATCATACATAAATGGAATATAACTTCTCATTCTTCTGGTTGTACATGATGTAGAATCACACCAGTCATGTAGTCATATATACACATAGGATAATAATACTCTATTCATTCTACTATACTTCCTACCCCCATTCCCCTTCCTCTCCCTTTCCTTCCCTCTGCCAAATCAAAAATACCTCTATTCTTCCCTAGCTGCACCCCCTTATTGTGGATTAACATCTGAATATTAGAGAAAACATTGAGACTTTGGTTTTTGGGGATTGGCTTATTTTTCTTAATAAGATATTCTCCAGCTCCATCCATTTACCAGCAAATGTCATAATTTTATTCTTCTTTATGGCTGAGTAATATTCCATTTTCTTTATCCATTCATCTTTTGAGGGGTAACTAGGTCACAATTCTTGACTCTAGAAAATGGTGGAGATCAATCCATCTATACATATTTTACATATAAATAAATATATGTATATATTCTAAGGTGACAGTTCTTTCAGTACTTGAAGAAGATTGTGCCACTTCCTCTGACTTCTGTGTTTTTTGATGAGGAATATGCTGCCATTCAAATTGTTTTCCCATACGGGTAAAGTACCATTTTTCTCTGCTGCTTTCAAGACTTTTGCTTTGCTTTTAGTTTCTGGAAGTTTAATTATGGTGTGTCTTAGAATATATTTCTCTGGATTAATCCTGTTTGGGGTTCACTTAACTTCTTGAATCTGTAGGTTTATGTCTCTTGACAATTTGAGGAGTTCACGATCACTAATTATTTCTTCTAGCACTTTTTCAGCCTTGCCCTCTTTCTTCTCTCCCGGAACTTCAATAACCTGAATGTCATATCATGTGCCCTATGTGTGAAGCTCTGCATTTTTTTTTTTAAGTTTATTTTCTCCTAGTTTTCCAGATTGGGTGATTTCTATTGTTTTACCTTCTGGTTCATTGATTCATTCTTTTGTCCCTATCATTCTGCTGTTAAACCCATCCATTGAGCTTTTTATTTTGGTTATTATACTTTTCAGTTCCAAAATTTCCATTCGGTTCTTCTTTGTATCTTTTATTTCATTGCTGAGACCTTCTGTTTTTTCCCAGGTTTTTCCAATAGTTTGTAAATGTTCAATAAAACATTTTTATCTGGGCTATTCCTCTTGATATAGTTGTTGACATCTTTTTTAAAAATTATTTAAGTGTTTTAAATGGATAAATAAAGAGTGTATATTTATTTCGGGTGTGTTACATGATGAATAATTGGAATATGTATGCACTGTGGAATGACTAAAGCCAGTGCAATAACACATTTACCACCTCACATATTTCTCATCTCCTTTGTGGTGAGAACATTTAAACCCTACTCTCTTGGCAACTTTCAAATATACAGCACAAGTTAACTACAGTTAGAATGTTCTGAATAGATCTCTTGAATTTACTCTTCCTATCTGAGTTTTTTTGTTTGTTTGTTTTGTTTTTTGTTTTTTTGGTACTAGGGATTGAATCCAGGGGCACTCCACCACTGAGCCACATCCCCAGCCCTATTTTGTATTTTATTTAGAGATAGGGTCTCACTGAGTTGCTTAGCACCTCATCATTGCTGAGGCTGGCTTTGAACTTGGGATCCTCCTGCCTCAGCCTCCCAAGTGCTGGGATTACAGATGTGCGCCACCACGCCCGGCCCTAACTGAGATTTTGATTCTTTGTCCAACATTTGCCAATCTCCTTTCAACACACAACATATCTACTGACTGTCATTGTTCCTTTGATTTGAGATCTTGGTTCGGAATGACGAATGATTTTACATTTTGAAACCTGGACATTTTCCTATAATTATAAGGCTCTACAACTTACTTAAAGCTTCTTTTTCACATGGCTTTCTCTGACACCACTATGGCAGGGAAAATGGGGTGGCTACCTTGTTACTATAAGGTAGAGACAGAAATTCCTGGCCTCCACTGACACCTGGGAGCGGCATCTTGTTAAACTGTGAAGGGAGTTTCCCCTGTGGTCTCCATTGGCAGCAGGGGAATTGAAGTTTCTGACTCGCTTCTATTTATTCCTCCTAAGTGCAACTAAAAACCTTGACATTACATAAAAACAAGGTAGAACTGAAGTTCTCACTCCCTGTTCTGCCTTCTCTGACATCATTCTGGTAGAAGTGTTGGGGAGGCTTGTTGGAGCCTGGCAGGGTTAGGCTCCTGACTTGGCCCTTTCTGGTGAGAGTGTGGGTGGGATCACAGTTTTTCTGTGGTGTTTGGCTGAAATAAAGTGGTTATTATCTTAAAGTCTTTGGTCCTGCTCGACTGTCTCTTTCCTAGTCCTTTGGCTAGAGAGAACAGGCTTTTGTTGGGCTTTTGTGAGAAGTGTGTGTGTAGATGTGTGTGCACGTGTGCACACAGTTCTTGGTATATTCAGGGTTGTTAGCTTCTTCAGCTCATGTCTGGAATGTATAAAGCAAAAGTAAAATCCAGAGAATTCACCACTGTGTTGTTCCTGGGTTATGAGGTCCCCAAGCCAGTCTGCCTTTTTCTCTCCTCTTTTCTGCATCGTATGTTTGTTTTATCTGTAATGTTCAAGGTTTTTAGTTGCACTTAGGAGGAATAAATAGAAGTATGTCTATCCAGTCTTGATGGCACATGCCTGTAATCCCAGTGACTCAGGAAGCTGAGGCAGGACAATTGCAAGTTTGAGGCTAGCCTCAGCAACTAAGAGAAGCCCTAAGCAACTTAGTGTGACCTTGACTCAAAATAAAAATATATGAAAAGGACTGAGGATATAGCTCAGTGGTAAAGTACCTCTGGGTTCAATGCTCAGTAGCAAAAAAAGAGGATTGTCTCCATCACCCTGGAAGTTGACTTTCTCTCCTCTCTGTTTTTGTTTGTATCTCTTGACTGAATCAAAACTCGCTGGAATTTCAGTATCATCCCAATTTTTAGTTTAACTCACCAACATTTTTAGGTGCTCAAATCCTTTTGCTAAGAGAGTGTCTCCATGAGATATTTTGGGCCCATCTTTCTAGAGAGATAATCAGGCCTGAATAATTCAGGGATCCTTTCTGGGTAAATCTGTTATCACAGTAAAAATTAACCCCATCAAAAGGTATTAATCTTGATAGCTCAGAGGGGAAAGGGTGTTATACTTAGAATGGCTATCCTAAAAACACCAACATGACTAGCTTTGGGGTCTTCTTTCACCTTGCAGAAACTCTGATGGGTGGCTGATGGTGTCCCCCAAATTAATTATATACATTTCCAGCCTCATCTTTTGGATTTGGTTTCTTGGAGATACAACGTAAATTCCTATTGTGTTTTTTTCAGCAAGGGAAGTTATCAATACCTAATCAGAAACAAATCTCTAGATATCATCACTAAAGGAGGGGTTTCCTTTGCGCTAGAGTCTTTTTAACTGTTTCCCAGAGATTTCCTGAATAGCTTCAAAAGCAGTTCATGACCACTTTGGCTAGACTTTATCTTAAATCTGGATGGAGGCAGGTTTGCTCAGAAAACCCATCACTGTGAATGTTAGCGAGCTATGTCTACTTGTTAAAAAAGCGACATAAACTGTCCTTGAGATATGTACTAATAAAATTATTTTCTTCACCAGAATCAAGAGGCAGCTATTTCTTCAGCTCTGAGCCCTGTGGAAGAAAAACTTCTGGAAACCCAAGGAAAACCTTTCTGTGGGTACCTACTTTGCTCCACCCTGATATTGAACAAACATGGACAAAATGCTGTCTGTTGCAATCAGACAAAATGTGGTCTTTTATTGCACTTTAACTTCAGTCATTTGGGGATTTGGAGAAAGAGGGTTGGGAGGAGGGTGGGGGATAGCTAATGGAGACAGATGGCCAATGCAATTATCACTTGAAAAACAGGTTTGTCCTTCAAAAATGACAACAGCAGTGGACTCTCAATGGCAGGTGAAATTTGAAAAAGGATTAGGAAAGGATTACCTACAAGAAAAAGAACAGGTGCATCAGGGTGCTCCACTAAGGAGGGGGGGGCCTTCGGCTTTTGAATGACACCCTCAAAATAGCCCTTTCCTATCTCAGTTCCATTTGCACCCATGGACTTTGACAGTGGTCAGTGTTGGTGAGCTTGAGGTCATCATAAAGCATGAAGGCAAAAGGTGGAAAGAGCATAGAAGTTTCTCTCCAGTTTTTGATGGGAAAGCACAACTTCAAGACAGTATGTTGTACTTTTTAGCAAAACAAACGTGCATGTGTACTTGAAGAAAAGGCAGGAAAACCACGACTCACAAAGCTGAATCTTGTGTGACAGCCTGATGTTCTACTTCAAACCCTGGGAATAGGTTGAAAAAGAATCTTAATTCTTCAGAGTTCTGGCCAGAACTTCTATAAGTAAGCTGATCACAAAATTATGGATGAAAGTGATTATCTGGCCTACACCCATTTTATAGATGAAGAAACAGAACCCTGAGAGTTGCAATGACCTGCCTATGGCCACCACCAGTTACTAGCAAACTCACCACTGAGATTCAGGGAGTAGGTCCCTTTCGCCGGTCTCAGTCCTTTCCGTACGCTGTGAGTAATCCTACTATAACAGTCATGGCCAATGGTTTGGTTTTCCCCTCAATATCCCAAAGGTAGGAAAAGGGGCTTCAAGCCTAGGTTCTGTTCAGCAGAGGAACTTCATGGGGAACTCCAAGGTGTGCAGTACTGCAGCCCCACCCATGTGGACTAATGACCCCTGCTCTCTCCATTAGCTGCCAAGCCCTGCAGGAGACAGGAACACAAGGAGCTTCTGGGAAAGGCAATGAAATAATAGTAACTGTACTTACTGAATAACTCATCTATTGCAGGACTGCTAAGCATTTTACATATAATCTTATTTGACGTATCTTGGAACTTACCTTTCCTCTATTTCCATTTCTTCATCTGTAAAATGGGAGTGATAATAATTTCATGGGATGCCTGTAAGGATGGAATGAAATTATGTATGAGAATGGAGCCTGGAGTATTCTAAGCATTCTATGAATATTATTTCTTACAATGAGAATGGTTTGTCATTTTTATTTTTATTAATTTTTGCAGTGCTGGGGATTGAACCCAGGGCCTTGTGCTTGCAAGGCAAGCACTCTACCAACTGAGCTATATCCCCAGCCCTGTTTTTTTGTTTTTAACCACTGAGAACTGAATCCAGGGCCTGGTCCATGCTAGGCAAGCAGTCTACTGCTAGGCTATACCTCCAGCTCCAATTACAGTATCTTTAAAATGAAACGATACAATATGTGTATTTTTAATGCACTCCAATGTGCTCATGTACAAAGGATGTAAGATTAAAATTTATATGATGAAAAGATGTTTTCCTTAACATCAATCCAGTCTCAGATTTGATAGACCTCAGTTTTCCAAGACTCTGAAAACTAAACCAGGAAATGGAAAATTCTCGCTTCTGTGTTTGGGATATTATACTCAATTCTACTTTAACAATGATGAAGTTAAGTATCAAGAGTCTAGAGCAGATTCTTGCAACTGTATGCCGACGTGTTATTCTCATGTGCCTGCCTGTCTGGGATGGGTGTTTTTAGGGTGTAGTTATATGGAAACAGCCTCTGATTATGTTTCTGACTTTTCCAGGTAGGTTATAATTTCAGACAGTTGTTTTGACCTGACTCTTTGGCAAGGCACACATATCTGTAAGATCTTCGGACCTCTGTGAATTAGAATGACATATGAATTTTTTTAAAAAAATAACTATTCTAAGGGTTGGGAGTAGGGCACTTGCCTAGCATGCGTGAGACCCTGAATTCAATCCCCAGCAATGCAAAGAAAAAAAAATCAAAAGTAAATTTAAAAAAATTTCTTACACCTTTGTAGAGCTGAAACATGCAAAGGATCAGTTGTATGTGAACAAAAATTAATTTCCAATATAAGCAAGAAGACAGGGAAACATAAAGGAAAATCCTTCCCTCTTTTTATTCTTTTTATGACTATTCCTATAATGCGTAAGAGGATGAAGCAGGCCTTCTGTTCTAACCCTAACTTGGAGTTTACATTTCATTGCCTGAAAGACGCTTGAGTCAAGGGAATTCTCTGTGTGCACGTGTGTGCCTGTGTACACCTGGATTGGAAAGAAGCCCCACAAGGGTGGGAGGTTTGGCAGTTTGCCCACTGCTATGTCCTTTTACCTGGAATGAGTCTGGCACATGGGAGACTCTGAGTGTCTTCTGCTGGAGCAAGTTAACGTGGGTTAAGTATGTGCTCATGAATCTGTCATCCCAGGAAGGTAGACTCACTTCAGAGCCCATCACCTTTGTCACCTGTAAAAACTGTGTTTTGGGTCAAGAAAGGAAAAGGAATAACTTGAGAACCTCAGGCAAAAGAGACAGGGGTGGAAAAAAAAAAAAAAAAAGAGCAGACAGGCTTCAGAGAGGAGGAGAGGACCAGCTGAGGGCAGAAGGTTGGGGGCTAAAAGCAGCAGATTTTGTATATTACTCAATGTGGGAGCCACCTTCTAGATTATTCAGTCCAGTGGTTCATAATTTTGGGTCTTAAGCTCCCAGATATACTTGAAGACAGGAATGGGGCATCTCCAACTTTTTTATTTTGTTTTTCAAAAAAAAAAAAAAAATCAATGAGAAGCAGCTGTTTCCCAGAGATAAGATGGATTGGGTGACCTAAAATGTGTTTCTTTACTTTTGTGTAGATATTTACCAGCGTTGTGTGGTCATACTGGTCTTCTTACACTGATCCAAAGCCCTGATGGGCAGTGACATCCCAGTCTGATTAATGAACATAGGGAAGATTAATTAATGAACTTTTTTGGAATGGGGGAATGAGATAGTCTCTGAGCTAATGGAACCTTCCCTTCATAGACGAAGACACAGAAGCCCCAGATGGCACTATTGTCCAAAATTTTCGCTGCAGTAAAAGAACTGCCCCCAAACTCTGGCCTTTTAACTCTTAATCCTATTTGTTTGTTGCTTTTGTTTTCCCTGAAAATCTGCAGGACTCTCATAGCCTGATGCTCTCAGAGTTCTGACAGGTGCAAGACACTTCTCCAGTGTCCAAAGTCCCTTTATAAGTACCCTTTCAGCAAGGCTAAAACATTGGGAACACTGAGCCTCTGAGAGATTAACTTACGTAATTTCAGACAACTGAGGCTCAGGAGGAAGAACCTTTGCCACCTGTGAACTACCTTTCCCTTCTCTCTTCCTGATGAATAATCTTCACCATTAGAACTTGATTCCTTTACCTTAAAGCATCGCCATCTTTAATTTCAAATGCTTCTGGGAAAGGAATTGCTTTTAAGCTAGTGTGAATTGCTGATACAATGTGCAAAAATTTAGAATTCTTTACTGGATAAATTTTTAAGAATATGGGGTGGTTCAAAGAAAATTGGGAGCCTGAAGGACTGCGACACCCTAGAATGTGGAGATATGGGAAAACAAAAACAAAAACAAAAACAAAACAAAACAACCTCCATAAGCTTCCCTACTTGGTTTCAGGCTACTGCCTTCATCACCTGGTGATTTTTGAAAATTCTTCATTAGAGGCATCTTATGACAGAGGAATGCCATCTTGCCACCAGATCTGTTCAAAACAGTAAGTCTGGGGAAAGGACAGTGAGCCTCTGCAGTTTTTGGTAGGGGAACCTCAAACCATTCGGTTCAATGGGTTTCTGGCTTCTACAGAGAGACAGCATTTACGTATTTAAACTTTAATGTGAGTAATGCAGGAGTGGTTCTGCAGACGGTCCAATGCCTCTTCTTGCTGCAGTGGAGCAAAGAAGCCATGAAGGGCTAGGTACCAAGGCTTTGGTCAGGGCCAGACAGCAAAGGGCATTCATTCCTTTACCCCTCCTGACTCAGACCCCTGTTTTGAGCCACTCATGCACTGTGCTGGACACCAAGGGCTGGAGATGCAGGGTGGGGTACAGGCAGGGGTGTGAGGGAGGAGCAAGGCGTGCTCCCTGCCCTTGCTTGAACCTGTAGTCCAAAGAGCCCTGTAGGTTCTGGACATTGGATAGGAGAAGCCCAGACTCTGCTGAGCCAGGAAGGGCCTGCCAGGCTCAGAAGTCCAGGGGAAAGGAGGGCAGAATCCGGAAGAGCAGAGATAATGCCCCAGTGGCCGGTGACACTCAGTGAGCTCCAGCTTAGGGTAGAGACTAGTTATCCTCCATATCTATACCCACTGGTGAGTGTGGGGGTGGGGTGGGGACGTGGGGAGTGGTTGAAGAAGACCAGTCAGCACTTTCAAGGCAATGGGAGAAGCAATCTCAGAGTCCTCCCTGTTCCTGTCATTCTGCTTGTCTTATAGTCCCTACCCTCTTCCTGGGCATCCCTGGGGAGACTTCCAAACAGATGAAAGCAAGAGTAAAGCCTTCACAGAGAAGGAACTGTGAGCCAGTTCCTCAGCTCATTGCTGAACGATTCCTTTCCAAAGGGAAAAGGTGCCCAGGGAAAAAAAAGGCCAGGAAAGTTCTGGGGGTTAGGACTCAAGTGACAATGAAGGGGACAGAAGATCTCTTGAAGGTGTTTGCCAAGTCTGGGTACAAAGATCACCAAGCAGTGGGGAAGAACCAGGTTGGGACATTCTGGCAAGCTCCAAGGTAAAGTTAGAGGTTGGAGTGATGAACTTAGGCAGAAAAGGCTAGAGAGGGGAGAATGGAAGAGGGAGGAAGAGCAAGGCTAAAGACCCCAGGATAGCCCAAGTGGTCCATGACAGAGGGAAGAGCATCCCGTCTCAATGCAAGGTGGGGAGGTCTCCAGGCAACTCTTCCACCCCCTTCTCAGTAATTAACCAGCCTCTGTGTATATAAAAGACATAATTACAGGCAAAACAACTCCTTTGATGTAAGAATATAGAATGTCTTGGAGGGGAAGAAGGGTAAATAAAAGAGAGAATAATCTTGCTTTAATATGCAAACAAGGCCAATGGAAAAATATTACCAAACAAACAAATAAGCCAAACAAACAAGCAAATAAATAGAAGGTTGGGAAATCAAGACCTACGCTGAGCACACCCCAGATAATCTGGGCCAATCAGGAGCAACACTGTAGTTGGCCTCAATGGGCATTTTTGCTTTTCTTTGGGAGTTCACACACCTTCTTATAGGGTAGCTGCTTTCTCATCCCCCTACCTGTTTTCTGCAGATATTCTCAGCAAGTTTCCAAAGAGGCCTGTTTACTTTTGGAATCAAAGCCCCAGAGAAAGGGGGTTACAAAGGGTTTGAATGGTTCCTCCTGGGAAGCAAAGCTAATCGGGAATGGAGCTGAGCTTGTAACCCAGCATCCTGGATGCCTGTCTTGTGATATAACCCTTGAAACACCACTCTTTCTATTGGGGCCAAAGTTTATTAGAGAAATCTGTTAAT
The DNA here is from genome assembly GCA_020662805.1 of Glaucomys volans. Lineage (NCBI taxonomy): Eukaryota > Metazoa > Chordata > Mammalia > Rodentia > Sciuridae > Glaucomys > Glaucomys volans. The sequence goes on along the minus strand of JAJEJO010056713.1, from coordinate 10,239 downwards.
TGGGGGATGGAAAGAGGAGGGAGCAAGGCAATGCTAATATGATTTAACACTTGATGGGCTCTGAAAAAAATAAAGAAGGGGCTTCAGGCTTTAGCTTGGCACATTCATCGTTCCATATACATGTTACCAAAATGAATATATGCAAGCAAACTATATGCAAGACTCTGGGGCACAATAGCAAAGACTTTGTGAAACAAAAAGGCATTTCTCCAGCCTCCACTGTGTCTCTTGTGGTGCCATTGTCTGATGCTAAGAACTCACATAATAACAAAAAACAATGCCCCTATGATGGGGGGACAACTTGATTTGGCACCAGCAGTGGTGTTTTCCATGGGAATGGTGGTGGGGGCCATGGCTGACTGTGGGAATAGTGCAAATCAGCACTTTTTTGTAGATTTTCTTCAAGCCATTGTTTATTTTGGCTTTGGTCAGATCTGTGGCCCAGCCTGGAGATTCCCACTGGGCTTTCTGAAGCACACAGACCTATAAGAGATGGAACAGGGATAAATAAATAATTACAAAATAGCCTTCCCCTCTCCCAGCACTCATGTGTAGAGTGTGCCTGTCTTGGTGGGTGTGCACAAGTGGGTTGCAGTACTGTATGCATGACCCATACCACCACTGGGGAATAAAAGAGAAATCAGGTTTTCTCTGGGCTGGCTGGTTCATTGTCTTACTATCACTTTTCATTTGGGGTGAGGAGATCAAAGTTGTCTCACACAGATGCATCGATTTTTGCAAAATGGCTTTGGATAAAGCTTGTTTGAAATTGTTTATGCACAAGTTCTTCCTAAAGTCCTTAGACATTTGTGGATGTTTACACATAGATAGCTCAAGTTGTGGTTCTGAAAGAAAAAAACAACAAAAAAAGTCAGTAATTATGCTGATAATGGAAGGTGAACTCTTACCTCACAGCAGTTAGATGCTTCTACTTCACCCAAGCCAAAAGATGCAGAGGTCTACTATGCAAAATTTGTCATTAGATCAAAAAATGAGCAAAGAGTAGGTGTATACTGATATTATGGTTCAAAATGTGAATGCATTGGCTTTAAAGTTTCTAATTGTTCCTGTCATATCAGCAGCAGGTTAGTCTATTTTTTTTAAAAAGCACACAAAGGCTTTTTTTGCAGGCTCTCTGATGGTGTGTGTACACATAGTCTGTAAGTTTTATGTTTTACAAAGAAAAGTACTTACTGTCCTTTATTTCAAAAAGTTTCCATTTCCAGTAAGAGGCTTTGTGACAGATGTGTATGAAGCTGCCCCTGAGCGGGGGCGGGGGACATGGCACACCTCCAGGTGGCAGCATTCTCTGTGTGCTGTATTTGTGCTGTGTGTGTGGTTCCTCTGAAGAAAATTCCAGATGATCTTGCAAACTGACAGTATATGGATGGGCTTTTCAGAGGGATGCTTTCCACAGAAGAGTCTTGTTCACCACATTTGAGTTACATCAGAGTCAGGGATCCAAGCTCTGACTGAAAAAGATCTGTTATGGAACTGAGTATGCTAAATGCACATACAACTTAACCCACACAAACATGTTCTCAGAGGTTTCAGGGATGTGGAAGCTTAGGCCAAGAGGGGTAAAGGGATTTGCTCAAGTTCAGTTGGCATGCAGCAGACTTGGGATTCTTCTCAAGAGCAACCACAGCAAACCTCTACTACCCCTGTGTCTCTCACTACATGCTCCAGCCTGGAAAACAACCATGGTTTCTGACAGCAGCAGCATTGAGACCATGTTAACTGGGACAGGTCCAAAGACGGAGTTCAACTAGGGGGAAGGAAAGGGTGGGTCCTGGGTTGCCACTTCTGCTTTTTTGCCCCTCTGTCAAATAAAAGGGAGCCAGGTGTGGAGGTGCTCTGGTGTGAGCTTTGCACAGCTGGACCAAGAGTAGGAGAGGACTTGGAGACAGGCTTACATCTCCTCCCCTTTCCTGCAAAATAACTTTGCATTTCAAGGGTTGCAAAGGAGTGAGTAAATCTGTAACCTGGACTTGGAAGGCCTGGGGATTTCATTTGGTTGTGTGAAGACACAACACAGGTGCCTCTGTGTGTGTGTGTGTGTGTGTGTGTGCGAGCACAGGACCTTTAGGTTACATAGTTCAATTCTTCTCATTTGAATGGTGCAAAAAAGCTAAAATAGCCGGGCGCGGGGGCAAATACCTAATCCCAGCCACAAGGGAGACCGAGGCAGGAGGATGGCAAGTTCGAGCCAGCTTCTACAATTTAGCATGACTCTGTCTCAAAATTAAAAATAAAAATGTAGCTCTTTGGTACAGTGTCCCTGGATCCCCAGCACAGCAACAACAAACAAATACATAAATAAGTAAATATTTTAAAACTATTTTAAAAAATTAATAGCAACTACCATTTGGGGAGGACCTACTGCATGCCAGGCATTTTGCTGGACGCTTTTCGAGATATTATTTTTTGGGGAAGAAAAAAATGTTTTGTGCAGGTGTACACCAGAGACATCAGGGATTTTCTTCCATTCTCGTCAAAATACAGAGCTCTACTCGCGCTAAGATTTGGGGAGAGTAGGGGAAGGGTGCGGGTTCAGACAGGGGGCGGTCCCTGCCTCTCTAGTCTCCACCTTTTATTTTGACCGGTCGGATGGCGACAGTCTCGCGCTAGGACCCAGGCACCAGAGCGCCTCCGTCTGTCCTGTAGGTTCATTCAATCTCCCATACACACAGACCCACAGCGCGAGACAGAGACACACACACACTCACACACACAACTGCACGCAGCGAGGCTCTGGAAGTCAGGCCGGCTCCTCGTCCCGGCGCCTCCTCCGCTTCAGCAGGCCGGGTCTCCCTGGGGGCCCGGAGCTCGGCCGGGCCGCGAAGCCCCGTAAGAGGAGGAGCTCGGCGGACCCCCGGTCCTCCATGGGCAAACGCGGGCGGCCGCGCAAGGAGGCGCGCTGCGAGGGCGCGGGGCTGGCCCCCGCCGCGCCCCTGGCCGCGGCCGCGCCCCAGCCCCCGGCCCAGCCCGAGGAGCCGGCGGGGGCCAAGCCCAGGTGCCCCTTCTCGGACATTTTCAACACCAGCGAGAACTCGATGGAGAAGCACATCAACACTTTTCTGCAGAACGTGCAGATTCTGCTCGAGGCCGCCAGCTACCTGGAGCAGATCGAGAAAGAAAACAAAAGTAAGTTTGGGGGCCCCGGCTCCTCCTCCGCTCCCAGCTCTTTCTTTCTCGCCCACTTGGGCGACCCCTGTCGCCTGCTCGGCCCGCGCCCCTCCTCCCCAACACACACATCAACCCTCGGCAGTAAAGCCGGTGACACCGGAGAAAGGACACGCACGCACGCACAAAGCTGCTAAAGATGTAACAAAGACTAGTGAGGGGGAGAGGGGGGCCTGTCCGTGCGTTGGTCTGTCCGTCTCGGGCAGGCTGGGAGGACAGCCCCGTAGCGGAGCGGGGGAGTGTTGTTGTTTGCTGACAACTGAGCGGCGAGCTCATCTCTTCGAGGTCGCCTCCCCCCCCCCCCCACCTCCTCGGAGCCTTCTTGGGCAGACAAGTGTTGTTTTTCTGTTGCTCGTTCCTGGGTTGGGTGGGGATTAGGAGCCGAAAGTTGGAGACCGAAGCAAGCTCAGGGGTTCCAGAAAGAAAACACAGAGACACGCTAAAACAATAACAACCGCCGCCGCCGCCGCCACCAGGCAGCTACCCACGGCGTGGGCTCGGGCTCTGTCTCTCCCTTCTGTCTACTTCGTTTTTTCCTCCCCACTCGCAGCAGGACTGAGCTCAGGCCATCCGGTCCACGGACACAGCGTCCCCCCCCCTCGCCTCCCTTGGCCTGGGGTGCCACTGCCCCCAGCCCGCAAAGAAACAGGCCGGCGGGGCCAGACAGTGCCAGCAGCTCGCCGCGGACCCGCTGTCCTGCGCCGGGGAAACTTGGCTAGGGAGACGTGGCTAGAAGGAAACTTTGGAATCTCACAGAAACAATAGTTGGGGAAGAAGGTGTGGGCTGTTGTGTGCGATTTCTTTATTTTTCGGGAGACAGCTCCCGAGTGAGCGCGCAGAGCGAGCCAGGCAAACGCCTTCCTGGGTCGATTTCTACGGTCCCCCGACCCCCAGTTTCAGGTGGAGAGTGATGCGGTGTGTTGGGGGGTGCTGAGAACTCCACCCAGGCCTGGCTTCCTTTTTGTATTTGTTTGTTTCATTTTTGTCACTGCCAGCCGGGCTCCCAGCCCTCCCCAGGCAGTCGACTCAGCGCCCTTACGGGGGGCACGCGTGTGCGGCGTCTCCAACACCGTCTTCAGAATAATAGCTGTGAGAAGGAAGAAGGGGCCGAGGCAGATAGACCGACAAACAGGAGGAAACTGGGATGTTAATCTGTCCGAACAAGTAGGATGATCAATGAGACATGAGAGAGAGAACAAGAGAGAACGAGCAGGAGAGAGAGATCCGATTGCAACGTGTCAGATCTTGCACCCCCCCACCCCCAGCCCAACACAACAACAACCCTCAAAACAAAAACACCTTCGCTGACCGACACCCCGGGGCTTCAGGGTTATAGTAACGGCGTGATGGCAGTGCAATTGTGCGGACGTTGTAAGACCAAAACAAGGATTTTGTGTGGGAGGTCGGTGGTGCGTTCTTTTCTTTCTTTTCTAGCCTGTTTTCTCGGAGTGCTTGGGGTGCGAGAGAGGTGCATCGCAGGCTGTGTAGCCCAGTCGCGGAGAGATTATTAAGGGTGTGTGTGTGTGTGTGTGTGTGTGTGTTGGTGTGTGTGTTGGTGTGTGTGTGGGGGGGGGGTTGCATCATCTGAAGGATAGTTTCTGAAAAGCCAGAGCTGGTGAGGAGCTGGGTGAAGACGTGGTTTTGTTTGGTGTGTTTGCTTTTGTTGCAGGGGGAGGGGCGCGATTTCTTTAGCCGTCCCTTCCCGGGTCCCTGGTCTCTGGAGTCTGTCCCGTGGCTCCAGCCCTGACTGGGGGTGCATCCAAAGAGGGCACCTTGGCAGTGTGTAGCGAACCTGGCTTGCCCCCCCCACACACCCCAGCAAGACGTCTTGAGGAGGCGGCCAGAGCTTCCTTAGCGTCCTGCGCTCCCCCCGCTTCGCACCCGCAGACAATCGGAGACCTCCCTCCGCCCCACCCCACCCCCCCGCCGCCCTGGCCGCCGCCACCTCCTTGTTTACCCGGTGCCGGGGCTCCGGCGTGGCCACCAGTCACGTAAGCAGAAAGCCCGGCGCGCCGGGCCGGGCTGCCCCGTGTGGGGAGGGCCCGCGAGGGTCAAGCGGGGCTCCAGAGGCCGGTGAAGCCGAGGGGCTTGCTCCGACCCCTCTCCCAAAGCATCCGCGCTGCAATCCTGCCAGCCCCCCAGAGGGGCTCGGGAGCCTTAGCGCCCCAGTCAAAGTCAACTTCGTGTACGTAATCACCCCTCGGCCCCGCAGCCCCCCTCCTTCGGCAGGCTCCCCAAGGGAGTATTTTTAGCTCTCTCGGCTCTTTTTGCCACCGCTGTTTGGCTGTAAATGACGTGATGCCAACTGCCCCCAGATTTCCCCGAGAGCGTGGGGCGCTGCACCGTGCCGGGCTCCGCTGCAGGGCCCCGGCTCCAGGCCCTCACCCGTCCCCAACAGCTCACGGAGGCAGGGGGTGATCTCCACCAAACTCCAGGCGACCACCCGCCGGACCCTCTATTATCCCCGTTGCAAACTGGAGCGACCCACGGGAGCCACTTAGCTTCCCCATTCTCCTTCTCCCCCGCCAGGTCTCGGTCTCCTAGTACGGAAAACGGCGGGCCCTACATCTGTCTCGTTTTATTGGGGGCGCTTCTTCGCGCTGGCGGCGCTCGCCGTTGTTTTCTGCTGGCTGCACACAATGCCCGCGCGTCACGGCGGTCCGCGTGTGCACAGCAATAACGCGAGTCGGGGGGCGGGTCGTGCGTGCGCCGGGCTCGGGCACTGCGGGTCGCTCCGCGCGCGCGGGGCTTGTTTTGCTCCAGAGCTCTGCTTTCCGAAACGCTTACATCATTCAGTTGTTGGGGGAGGGAGAGGGATCTAGGCGTTCCGATAGGATTCCAGCATTTCCCAGGTCCCTAGTTTTTGGAAGGAAGCAAGGACCCTAGCTTTTTAATTAGTATGATGGCGTGGGGGTGCCCAGGTTTCGTTTGTTGTGCATCTTCTTTTTAGGTCACTACTGCAAAGGGCATTGCTGGCCGGCTCAGGTGCACAACCTCCCCGCCTTCATTTCAGCGAGTTCCCCTGTAATCACTTGATCTCAGTTTCTCCGCCTCCTCCTCCTCCCCCTCCCAGCTCGAGACACATGGTTTCCACATGGAGACAAACTTCTTTCCTCCGACTGGACTTGACCTAGCTGCGTGGTTCAGCCAATCCACAGCATCACTCTCTTATGACGTCACGCGTTGCTGAGGCCGAAGATGGGGGGCGGGGCCATGATGCAGGCCAGGAAATCTCTGGGAGCTGTAGTGCCGCCAGCTGGTCCAGTCGCTTCTTAAAGGGACGCTTTTCTCCCCAGAAACTAATGTTGGCCCTTCCATTTCGTGTTCTGTGAGACCTTTCCGAGATGCACCGATAGCCCCCGGTCACGAGTTCACAAGTTCCGTTTTTACTGTTTGCAAAGTACTCACTTGGCAGGAACTTGCCTTATTTTCCACTGTAGCCAGAACTGCTTTTCATTGCCTCTTTGAGGTTTCCGTACTAGGAGTGTTCACCGAGCTGTGGCCACAGCGCTGAACTATTTCCAGTAGATAGGGTGAGTTTTCTTGGGAAAGGGGTTCAAATTGAGTTATTCAGTGTTGACCATCCTCGGTGAGCCAGGTAAGGGAATGTGCAGGTACATTCTCCCCAAATGCCAAACTGATATGAATACCTACGAGTCCCGAATTGAAGGCCTCCAGAACTATTAATCATGAAGGCTGTGACCCTGCTACGCAAATTGAGAACGTATATGTAAGTTAATATACCTGAGGCATCATCACCTATATGCTTGTGGAATCCAGTGGAGGGGTGGCAATTAAGGACTAATAATTAGAAAAAGGTTTAGTTCCTGCTTTGGAAAAGATTAAAAGGGAAGAAGAGGTTCACAAAGGGATGTTACATGCATAAAAGCTGGTTCACAGCTATGAGGGCAGATTCGGTCTGGAGAAACTAGCTTCCCAGTGTCTAGGGACAGTGGCTTTGGAGGTAACACTTAAGATAGGGAAGGGTGATTAGATGGGAGCAGAAAGCCAAGGGTTGGGTGGCTCCCTCAAATGGATTAGCCCGGTGTGGGGGTAAAGTGTTTTCCTAAGGGCACGGACAGGCCACACAGCAGCCTCTTCTTCCTGGTGGAGGAAGCTGCTGTTGGAGGTTGCTGTTTTGTGGTGTCACTTGGCCCCACCCTGCCTTCCTAACTTAATCTCCTCTGCCCAACCATGAAACCTCTGCTCCTGTCCAGCAGGTCCACCAGCAAGCAGAGTTCACAGTCATGCCTCTGTGCCTGACTCAGACTTGTCCTTCTGTTTAGAATACCCTCCTTCTCTTACTCCCCTGGATTTTCTGTATCCTACCCTCCCTCAGAAACAGGTCGGTTCCCACCTTCTCCATGAAGCCTCCCTGCTATTTCTGCCCATTTGACTCTGTTTCTTGAATCAGAGAGGTGAGAGAATGAAGGCTTTGCAGTCACATGCCGCAGGAGCCTAGATTTCTACTCTGCTGTGTGACCTTGGCCCCAAGTTACTTAGCTTCTCTGAGGTTCCATTTTGTAAAATGGGCATAATGATAGAACTTCATCACTGCTAAACAACTAAATGAAGCACCGCTTTCAGATATTTAGAGTATCTGAAATATAATAGGTTCTGAATAAATAGTAACTTCTCTGAGCTTTGGCAATTAGTACCTTGTAGTTCTCTACTTGCTTCCTGTGCATTGGCTTTATCCTCACAGGGAGATTATTAGCATCTTAAGGGAAAAAATCAACTACAGCATTTCAGTATACATCACCTATTACAAATAGCACACCACTGGGCATACAAGTAGACACTTGATATAAATTTCTTGATTTGTTGAATGTGTCATTTCCTGGCTATGGCATGGGGATCAGGTTAGAAGGGCAGGGAATATGATAGACTTTCTGAAAACTTGGAGAAGAGTTGGAAATACTGATCTCTGACTGCCCTGGGTTGATAAGACCAGGGCCTGTGAGGAGATGATGGGTCAGGCTTGGGGAGCTGAAACTGCATTCTGTCCTTAGCTGTGACCCTGAGAATGAGTAAGTTAACTGGCTTAGCAGGGCGCTGGCATGACTTATGGTAACATGGAGGGCTTGGGTGGCAAGTCATACTTCACTGGGTCACACTGCTGTGGGGGGGAGCATCTTAGATGAATTCATTCATTCCACAGTTGTCTATTGAGCATCTATTATATGCGATTGCTTTTTTCTGCTATCTCTGTGCGTTGATTTATGGTGTGGGTGGAGGAGTAGGGTGCTTGTTTTTAGGAAAGTTTTGTGAAGAACATTGTTAAATTGGTCCTCTATTTCCTCTGTATCTTAAATTATGCTCCTTGTATTCAACTTTCCTTTCCCCTGGATTTAAGTTGGTCTCTGCCCACTGGTCAATACCAAAGGTAGACTTTTGGGAAGGAGAGCTAGGGAATGGAGACAAGGCCTTTGGAAGTTAGATAAGCTGAATTCAGTCATCCCACTTTGGGGTAAAAGGAGATTCCATCAGCTACCCAGGGAAAACAGCAGCTGCTCACGAATCTTCTGTCTCCAACCCACGTGCTGTCCCATTGGCACACCCAGAAATGGGGATTTTTATTTGGGGCTGTCTAGAGGTGAAACTGAGGAAAATGAAGAAGATGCCATCATGCAGCAGCAGCAACTACCTGCATTGCATCATATTAGCACTGGCTGACATTGATTGAGCACTGACTGTATATTGTGTAAAGCTAAACTCTTGTCTTCTCCTCCAGTTTTCACAGCAAGCCTATGACACGTGCAGTTTTATTATCCCCATTTTACAGAGCCGGTAACCAAGGAGGTTGCCAGGGATGCTGGTAACTTTCCCAGAAGTCACATGGTTAGTAGGTGGCAGAGCTGAACTTGCAACCTAGGCCTCCAATTCCAGAGCCTGAGGTCTCCACTATATACACGTGTGCTCATTTTACAGCTAAGGAATGAAGTCCAGACTGGTGAAATGACTTGCTCAAGGTCACCCGGCAACGTGCAGCAGAGCTGGTGTTTGGAACACCCTGATGATTGTCCAAGGTCTTCCTGCTCACACCTTGCTTAGAAAAGGCTTGCAAGTGAGGTTGGCCACAGAAGAGCCAGCCAGAGAGGGCTTTTTGTTTTCCAGAGTCGGTCAACCCCCTGGCACTAACTCAAGTTTAGGGCTCCTAGGAAACACCACCCCCTCCCGCGCTGCCTTTCCCAAGTCTGTCCTCTGGGCATATTAGAGGACTTGGGGCTGTTGCTATGGTACTGGGGCCAACAGCAGGTTCATCAAAAGCCGGGTCTTTTGCCTTTAAAAAAAAAAAAAAAAAAAAAGCCAGGCCCTGCAGAAACGAATTGGCCGCCGCAAAGATTTGCATCAGTCATTGTGGCTTTTTCTGTTTTAGATCCCCCTGCTCCCCACCCCACCCCCTCCTCCTACCACCACTGCTTTCTATAAATACAGTTGGATAAATATTGATTTAAACTGGGTTTCTGGAGGAGAAGCACATGCTTGCCCTGACTTGGTCTTCACTTAGATACCACCAGCAGGTCAGGCCTGACACACCTAACCCCTGCCAGCACTGGCTTCCAAGTGACCCGCTTCGGGGAGGTGAGTTGTGGTTTTGTGGCTTTTGAGGTAAAAAAAAAAAAAGAAAAAGGAGAAGAAGAAAGAAAGAAGAAAAAGAAAAAAGCAGCAATAACCCAGCAAGAAATCAGAATCTTTTTGCAGCGTGAAGCCAGCAATTCTCAGCAGGCAGGAATGGGGGAGGCTTATGGTAGGTCTGCCTTCTGTACCATCCTCTCCCTTTCCCATTCTTTCTTCCTCTCAATTTTGGGTTGCATGTTTAAAGGAGGCAGGTGGTAAAACAGAGCATCAGAACCAGAAGGACCCCCTGAGGTCACAGAGCTTCTATCACCCTCTCTAGACATGCCAGGAGGTGGGGGCCCAGAGAGGGACAGTAGCTCACTCAAGGTAACACAGCAGAGACAGAACCAGGTCCTTCTGTGCTGTGTTCCATCCTGCCTGATATAAGTCACAGACAGAGCCCCAAACAGCTTTTGTTTTACAGGTCAGGTG
>JAJEJO010056687.1:0-13320 GCA_020662805.1 Glaucomys volans | reverse complement strand
GAACCCAGTGCCTCACATGTGCTAGGCAAGCACTCTATCCCTGAGCTCTACCCAGCCCCAAGATGAGAAAATTCCAAAGTCACTTATAAGGGAATCTCAATTAGACCAACAGCACATTTGTCAGCAAAAAAACTTACAGGCCAGAAGATAATAGGTTGACATATTCAAAATCCTCCCAAAAAAATCCAATCAAAAATCCTATACCCTACAAAGCTATCCTTCAGAAATGAAGAAGAAATAGGGATTTCCATGTCAAGTAACAACTGAGGAAATCTATCATTACCAGACTGCCAGATTGACTTTACCAAAAGAAAAAAAAATATGCCTAAGACATTCCTACATCTGGAAGTGAAAGGAAGATAGTTACCATCACAAAAACATGAAAAAATATATAAAATTCATGCTAGTACCAATTAAGGCAGATACACCCAAAAAAGAGATTCTAAGTCTATAAATATGGAAAACAATCAAACACAAAGATGAATAATAAGATAGGAAAAAAGGAACAAAAGGAGATATAAATCAACCATAAAATTTTAACAAAATGAGAGTAGTAACTTCTTACCTATCAGTAATAACCTTGATGCAAATATATTGAAATCCTCACTTAAATGATTTAGACTGGTTGAATGAATTTTTTTTTTTTTTTTTTGTGGTGCTGTGGATTCAACCCAGGGCCTTGTGCTTGTGAGGCAGGCACTCTACCAATTGAGCTATTTCCCCTGCCCTGAATGAATTTTTAAAATAATAACAAACAATATTCAGCCTACAGGATATCACTACTACTTGTAAAATAACAAATTGGAAATAATCTAAATTCCTATCAGTGGCAGCTGAATCATGGACTTGTCTGTGGGAGATATTCCAAGACCACCTGTGAATGTCTGCAAGTGGGGATTGTATGGAACTCTATGTGTACTATGTTTTTTTCCTGATCAGACCTATGATAAAGTTGAATTCATAAATGAGTCATAGTAAGAGATACTGGGGATGAAATTGATCAAATTATGTGTATGTATGTAACACTGAATTCCACTATTGTGTATAATCATTATGCATTGATAAAATCTTTTAAAAACAATAACTTACTGTGAATTTTTAAAAAGTCAACATATGAATTCTCTTTATTTCCTTAAGTCAGGAGCTTCTATTTTGCACTGAAAGAAAGCAATTTACAATTTCTCTTTGGCATATCTGAATAGTCAGAATCACTGCTCTTGAGTTTGGAGACATTATTAAATAAAATAAGGGTTGCTTGGATGTAAGCACTCTGACACTGTGACAGCTGGTGACTGAGATGGTTGCTAAGTGACAACAACTAGGCAGCATTATGTGGTAAGGATAGGCTGGACACAGGGACAGTTTATATCCCAGGCAGGAATTAGTGGGTGGCTAGAGATTTCATCATGCTAATCACACACACAATTTAAAATTTATAAATTATTTCTGTAATTTTCCATTTCATATTTTGGGACTGTAGTTGACCACAGGTAGCTGTGACAGGTTGACGTATTTGACTTCATGGAAATATCATAGACCAGGCTACATGGGCAATGACTAAACAGACTCCATTTTACCCTGAGACTCCACGTTATGTAGGAAGAGCTTCTCCTGTGGGAACACCCCGCCTCTGTACCCATCTACAGTTCTTAGCATAGCAGGTTTGGCAACTCAAAATGGCAATTCTTATATAATGTAAAATTGTTCTCTTTTTGATTCCTATTTTCCTTTAACAATGTACCATGTCAACAGCGATTGTCTAGATGTTAGTAACCATTTTTTAACTTGTACTCAACTAAGGTCGTTTTGACCCACTTTCCTTTCTGCATATGATTTTAGATCTCATGATGGTCTGTAGTTTTGAATCATAGCAACAGACACTTATGATTGATGTACTGACTTATGGTATAAAAGCCCCTGCAACCCTATTTTTGGGGCTGTTCTCCCAATAGCCATTTTGGGTGTTGAGTGGGACTGTCAGCCAGCTGGCTGATAAAAACTTTCAGATTTGGAATTCTCAGTGGTGATTGGTCTGTTCTTAAAATTGTGCCTCACAACAGTAAGAGAAACTGTGGAAAGCAGACTGTAAAGAGGGGACAACTGCATGTTCATCAGTGGAATGTTAGCAGCAGTGAGAATGGAATGAAGCATAGTTCAATGCTTCCTCTTGTACCCACCTACCTCACCCCAAGAATCAGGTGTATCTATGACATTAATGCCACATCTCTATCTCCTTTCCACTGAGTATATGCATGGGGTGGGCAGGATTCTTATGTTCTGTCAAATTCCTATTAAGTGGAAGAGGACACAAGGAACTGCATTGGAGGGAAACTTGTGTTCTTCTGAACCTCATCCAGTTGTCTGCCAGGATCTAGAATTTTGACTTGATGTTGCAGTGGGATGAGATTCTGAGACTCTTGGGAAGAAGTGAATCTTGGGATGTATGTAAATAATTTGTTGCAAGAGTATAAGCTGTGGTCTACTGAAGATGGTCAAAACTAATTTGCTAGCCCTCCCAGGAAGTGATAGAGCTTAATTTCCTTCCCTTAATAACTGGCCTGGACTTAGTGAATTGCTTGACTACATCAGGCAGTGAAAGGCAGGGTCTGGAATTTCTATAACCAAGTTCAAAGCTTTGGAGGACCACACAGCTTCTACCTTGACCTAATAGAATTTCCTCAAGGCGTTGACTTTCAGAACCTTGCTGCCATGCTGTGAGCTTCCCCAGGGTTGTGGAAAACTCTTATAGGTGCTCAGACCTAGATAACAAATGGAGAATGCATAAGCTCCTAAAATGGCACAGATGCAGGTGGCTATTTAAAAAAATATTTAAGTACGGGTAGACTCTCTTTTTCCTACTATTTTATAAACTACAAGTAAATTAAAGATTTGAAGGTAATAGTCAAAACTGATAAGAAATAGCTTATAAGTTGTAGCTCAGTGGTAGAGGAATTATCATGATTATGGATGGAAAGGGTTTTAAATATGAAGATAGTGGGGAAAATTACAAAGCAAAATATCTGTCAACTTCAACTACAAAATAATTTTTTGAACATTCTAGACATAATGGAATGACTAGGATAGAAAAATTCAGAATGAAATATTTAGCTTTATTGTCTTTAATATCCATTTAAAAAGGCATGAAAACTTCACTAGGGAAAAAAGCAAATATATTAACAGGACAATTTCAGCAATAATTACTTCATTCAAATCAGATAAACATGGTGAGCGTAACTCAGGGGTAGCATGTGTTCAATCCCACCACCATGAAAAACAAACAAACAGATACTAGTGAGGAAAGAAATGCAAGTTTAAAAACAGTTGGTTATTGGCAAATGCAGTGTGCACACCCAGTGACTCAGGAGACTCAAGTAGGAGGATCAAAAGTTTGAGACCAGCCTCAGCGACTTAGTGAGGTCCTTAGCAACTTAGTGAGACACTGTCTCTAAATAAAATATTAAAAGGACTGGGGAGGTAGCTCAGTGGCCCCCTGGATTCAACTCCCAGTACCAAAAGATAAAAGTTTGATGAAATTGTTAATGATTCGAGCATGATCCTAATAAATCAACAATGACCCTGGAGTGAAGCACAGGGGTTAAAAGGATGGTCTCCAACATTGCGCAGATGTAGGTGGGAAGTTCACTCCTTCCATATTACAGTCTATGGCTTTGGTCAGGTCATTATTCTCGCTGAGCATCAGTTTTTGTAAAATAGGGATAATAATAATTCCATCATCCTGAGCTGCTTGTGTTACTGTGATCATGCACTGACAGTGTTCAAGGAGAACTAGTCAGTATTAGTAAGGACATGGGAGCTAGGAGGAGACTTGCATGCCCTCAGTGGCCTTATGGCTGTTGTGCTTTATGTAGGCTGCCTCATTTTAGATTTGTGGGCTTTTTCTGGAGGATGCCTTGTCTTAGGGTTGCTCTGTGTTAGGAAATCAGAAATGGTCATGTTAAAGCTTATACCCTCCACTTCTTCTTCAATCCAATTTCACCTAGGGCACAGGATAGGAACTGGATCACCCAGTGCACAGGTGGGAGTTCCCAGGAGACTCGCTGGTTAAGTTGAAGAGCACTGCATTCCAGCAGAGAATCTCACTCCTAATGCTCATATCTGAGAACTTAACCCCTGGGAACGAGATGCCCCAGATCCCCCCAGGACCCAGTCAGAGCTGGCTGGAGCACAACTTTCACAGTGACACTGGTGCTGGCTCTAATGAGCTCTTTGGGAGATGGTGTGCCAGAACCTTTATAACCCTAAGAAATGCTCCTCCTTCTAAAGACTGGGAAGACAGGGAAGCTGATGATGAGTCACCACCCAGGGGCTCCTGATGAATACTGGACTCAGCAGAACCCCAGCTTTCCTGAGGCCGAGTCAGAGAGGTCTCAGAAAGTTCCTCACTGAGGATTTTCCTTCTAATGGAGAGAATCAGAGAATTTAAAGATGCCTAAGATGGTTCATGCTTTAACAGGTGAGGATCTGGAAGGTTAAGGCACAGCACACACCCACACCTAAACACACACACACACACACACATACTCACACGCGCCTCTTTCCCACCCAAATGATCAAGCAAAACTTTCTGGGTTATGTAATCTGAGTCTCTGCCTAAGATCAGAAGCCTCTCTATGAACTACGGAACAGAGGACTGAAATCTTCACAAATCCTCTAAGGTCTCAGCTTCTGTGAGGCCAACAGGAGATGGCCTTTCATGCTGGCTTGCTCCAAATCCTAGGAGGGCAGAACAGAGAGGCTATTTTAATCCAAGAAGGCCAAGGTCCAGTATCTTTCACCTCATATCTATCTGAAAAAAATTAAATATCAGAGAGATGCAGTCCAAGAGTAGGGGTGAAGGCACAGGGATTCTAAAATATCAGCTCCCAGAACAGATGCCAAAATGGAAGAAGATACACAGATAAAGGAGGGTGGAGGAGGAGTAAGAAAGGATCGTTCCAGCAGTAAATGGAACATGGGCTATCGCAGACCCCCACTGCCCTCAGCCCACCTGTCCTGTGCTCCCAGATGGGGAGCAGTTCAGGCCTGGTCTGAATGGACGAGGTCGTCTTCTAGGGGGTGGGAGGCAAGTGGAAGTGAGCCTGTCTTCCTCTTCAGTCCCCACACGGAAGACTCTAAGATACATGTGTGTGCATGCATGCATGTGTGTACGTGCACACCTGTGTGTTGAGATGGAGTAGTAGTGATGAAGATAATGCATCTCCTTTTTAATAAGAACCATAAATTTTTAGAATTGAAAGAAATCATTAATGTATTTTCTAGTCTTGCCAACCAGGCCACACTCAATTCTCATCTCCAAATACCTAACAGTGACTTTTCTCATCAAACTGATCTTTTTTCCTCTGGACCCCATTATAGCACAGAAAGCACAACTTTATTGGAATGGATATTATCTTAAACATTCTCTGATTGTCTTGTGGGTATTTTCTTGCATCTCTAATAAGATGCAGAGATTCTTATTGGCAAGGACCATTTATTCTCCTTTATTTTCCATATATATACATACACATATACACATGTATACATATAAATATACATATATACATATATATATATAAATAATTATCCTGGGAACCGATAATTGACAGAATACATACACATATACATTTAATGAAATATTTAATTATTAGTATATTTCAAACATTTAATTGTTAAATATACTAGTAATTAAATAATTCATATCGTCACATGGAAAGGTTTATCTGCACAGATAACAAGGACTACAAAGGATGGGAAAACCAAGCCCAGTGAACCAAACTGCTGTTTCAGACTTCCTCCTTTTAGGACTCTCTGAGCGGAGAGAAGAACAACCTCTTCTATTTGGCATCTTCCTGGGCATGTACCTGGTCACCGTGGTGGGGAACCTGCTCATCATCCTGGCCATCAGTGCTGACCCCCACCTCCATACACCCATGTACTTCTTTCTGGCCAATCTGTCAGTCACTGATGTCTGTTTCACTTCTGCCTCAATCCCCAAGATGCTGGCCAACATTCACAGGCAGAGTCAGACCATCTCCTACTCTGGGTGCCTTGCACAGCTGTATTTCCTCCTTATGTTTGGTGGCCTTGACAACTGCCTCCTGGCAGTGATGGCCTATGACCGATACGTGGCCATCTGCCAGCCGCTCCATTACAGCACAGCCATGAGTCCTCGATTCTGTGCACTCATGCTGGGTATGTGCTGGGTGCTAACCAACTGTCCTGCTCTGATGCACACACTGTTGCTGACCTGTGTGGCTTTCTGTGCCCAGATGGCCATCCCCCACTTCTACTGTGATCCCAGTGCTCTGCTGAAGCTTGCCTGCTCTGACACCCACATCAACGAGCTGATGATCATCTCCCTGGGTTTGATGTTCCTCATGGTTCCTCTCACGCTGATTGTCTTCTCCTATGTCCGAATTTCCTGGGCTGTGTTTGGCATCTCCTCTCCCGGAGGGCGCTGGAAGGCCTTCTCCACCTGCAGTTCTCATCTCACGGTGGTTCTGCTCTTCTACGGGTCTCTTATGGGTGTGTACTTACTTCCCCCATCAACTCACTCTGCAGAGAGGGAAAGCAGGGCTTCCGTCCTCTATATGGTGATTATTCCCATGCTCAACCCCTTCATCTACAGTTTGAGGAATAAAGACATGAAAGAGGCTTTGGGTAAACTTTTTGGCAGTGGGAAAACATTCTTCTTGCCATGAATGATGCCTAAGCCTAATGCCCAGATCAACCCTTGCCCTCTACCATGTTGGTGATTTTGAGTTAGAGATACCACTAAAAGGGCATTTCCCTCCTATAGACTGTGGAAGGAGATGTTCTGCATCAGCCTTCCTCCTAGTCTCAGCAAAACAACCACAACTAAGAACAGAACACCATTCCCCACTCCACCTCTGAAACCAGCATGCTCTCCACAGGGCATATGATGTTGGGGTCTGGAGCCAGGTGAAAGGATGAGAATGCACACGCTTATCAACCATTCCCAATGTTCTTCACCGTTTCTCACATCAGTCCTTTGAGGTAGAATTGTAAAAACTGTGACTTAGGATGCATATCATTTGCCCAAACGAGGTGAGTTTGTTTCCAATACCTGTTCTCTTTTTTTATTACATCATACTGTGGTGATCATGACCAGGAAGGTGTGAGAGCATATTAAATGATGAAAATAAGAGAGGATAATTAAAATGATATATGTGTGTTGGGCTGGGGCTGTGGCTCTGTGGTGGGATGCTTGCCTAGCATGTGAGGCACTGGGTTTGATCCTCAGCACCTCATAAAAATAAATAAAATAAAGGTATCATGTCTATCTACAACAAAAAATATTTTAAAAAATGATACATGTGTCATGGTATTTCCTTACTATTTTACTTCTTTAACTTATAACGTGTAAAAAGAAATCAATATTTTTTTGTAGCTAATGAGAAAACTTTGTTTTCTGCATTTCAGCAGCAGTGGGGATTGAACCAGGGGACTTGGGATTCTGAGGCAGGCACTCTACCAGCTGAGCTATATCCCCAGCCCTGAATAAATCAATATTTTTAAGTGCCTTCTGTGTGCCATTTTTTGCACTCAGTACAGGACTCATTTTCTGGGTTCTTTCCTGAAATATTTCTTAAAATAAAAATTTCTTCATCATGGGTGCTGCAAATTTTCAGAGCTGTAATTTCATGAAAATCAGTCTTATGGAAATTGGTGTTATAAGATACAAAGCTTAACAAAGGTTATCTTTATTCAACAGAATTAGATAATCATTTCCTTCTTTATAGTTACATGTTTTAAAAGGTAGATGTTTTTAATTTCAGTAAAGAAAGTTTGGGGGTTGGCACCAAAAAAAGTTTCAATAGTTAAAAAGGCACCCCAAAGAGATAAAGAGGCATCTAACCACATCTCTTAATCTCAAGATTAGGTTCATGCTGGACCAAGATTTTTTTAGAAGGACAGTGTGGATTTTTGGTGGTGCACAGTAGGTCTTGTTCTTAAAGGAAGGCCAAGCATTGCAGGCATTAGTCTTTGGCCAGTCTTTCTTGGCCGTTCTTTCTCTTCCCCATGGATGGAAGAGATTGAGGTAATGACACTATTAGGGAAACTCGACCAGATCATCCTGGCCTTAAACTAAATTATTTGGTCCTGACCATAGCAATCTACTACTGCAATTTCTAGTATCAAAGCAAAGGTCAGAAAAAGAAAATTTTGTGTTTGTAACTAGTACCTCTGTATTTTGGAACCAATTCCCTACTTCTCGTACCCTACCTCTGCTCTCTAGTCACCCAGGCACACCATTCCATTAATAGTCTGCTTATTAGTAAAGATATTTATTTCCAGGGATCAGCTTATGCAGTCGTGGGGAATAACAAGTCTGACATTTTTAGGTGGCAGCAGCCTGGACACACAGGCAGGAATTGATATGCATTTTTTCAATAGACCTGATTTTTTTAGAGCAAGTTTAGATTTGCACCAAAATTCATCAGATATATTCATCCCATATATCCCTTCCCAGTACACACATGCAACCTCCCCACTATCAACATCATACACCAGAGTGTATGATCAATTAATTAATCATCTAATTCATTACAATCAATTAATCTCCACTGACACATCACTATCACCCAAAGTCCATAGTTTCCCCTAGATTTGCTCTTGGTGTTGTACATTCTACGGGTTTTGACAAACCTATGATGACATGTATCTACCGTTATAGTATCACACAGTTTCACTGCCCTAGAAATCCTCTATATTTCACCTAGTCAGCCCTCTATCCCACTACCTGCTGGCAGCCCCTAATCTTACTCTCTCCAATAGTTTGGCCTTTTCCCAAACGCCTTATAGTTGGAAATGTACTCTTGACTGGCTTTTTGGATTGGCTTAATTCAATTAGCAATATACATTGACGATTGCACCATATATTATCATGATTTAAAAACCATTTCCTCTTTAGGGTTGAGGAATATTCCACTGCATGGAGTATTCAATAAAAAATGTAAGATCTGTGTCTCTTTTCACATTTTTATGTAGATGCCCACTTGTCCAAGCACCATTTGCTGAAAAAAACCTCTGATCTTTATTATATTGCTTTGCTCCTTGGTCAAAAGTCAGTTGACAATATTTATGTGCTTGTATTTCTGGATTCTCTATTCCACTTCATTTATTTATTTGTCTCTCTTTTTTCCTTTTTACCCATCTTAAACTGTATTTTTTACTGTAACTTAATAGTAACTCTTGGAGTCTGGGAGTATCAGTACTCTGAATTTCTTCATCTTCCCAATTATCAGGGAAGATGAAGGTCTTTTGCCTCTCCATATAAACTTTAGGCTTGTAAGGGTCTATTTTATAAAAATCATCTATTAAGATTTTTGAATAAAGAAACTGTGGTATATATACACAATGGAATATTATTCAGCCATAAAGAAGAATAAATTATGGCATTTGTAGATAAATGGATAGAATTGGAGAATATCATGCTAGGTAAGATAAGTCAATCCCCAAAAAACAAAGGCCAAATGATCTCTCTGATAAGTAGATGATGATACATAATGGGGGGTGGGGGGAGGCATGAATGGAGGAAGGATTGATTGTGTAGGGAAAAATGAGGGGTGAGGAGTGAGCGGGGGAAGGAAAAATAACAGAATGAGACAAACATCATTACCCTATGTACATGTATGATTATGCAAATGGTATGACTCTACTTTGTGTCCAACCAGAGAAACAATAGTTGTGCCCCATTTGTGTCCAATGAACCAAAATTTAAAAAGAAAATAAATGCTTGAAAAATATTAAAAAAAAAGATTTATGCATTCATCAGGATATTTGGAATCAATTTTTAAATTTACTTTCTTTTTTCTACATATCATGATATTTGTTTTTCTTTTTATTTTTCTCTCTTTTATTTGTTACATTCTTCCTCACATGGTTTGGAAATTTTGCATTTTATTTTGCCCTTTTGAATCATTGACCCTAATATTTTACATTGTGTAATTGGAAATAAACCTTTAATTCAAATTTCTTTGGAATAATTTTGTACTTATAAGCAGTTACGAGAAAAATACATAGAAATCTCATATACTCTTTACCCAGTTTTCCCCTAAGGCAAATTTTTGCAAAATTAAAGCACCAAACCCAGGAGCGTGGTAACTGGGTTACAAATTAGCATACTATAGTAATGTAGCCACATCAAGGTTTTTAGCAGCTCATTTCACAATAGCTAGATTGTGGAACAACCTAGATGCCCTTCAATAGATGAATGGATAAAGAAACTGTGGTATATATGCACAATGGAATGTTAGTCAGCCATATAGAAGAATAAAATTATGGCATTTGCAGATAAATGGATGAAAATGGAGAATATCATGCTAAGTGAAATAAGCCAATCCCCAAAAAACAATGGCCAAATGTTTTCCCTGATAAGTGGATGATGACACATAATGGGAGTGGGGTGGGAGGTAAGAGAAGAATGGAGGAACTTTGGATTGTGCAGAGGGAAGTGAGAGGCGGAGGGAGCAGGGGTATGAAAGATGGTGGAATAAGATAAAAATCATTACCCTATATACATGTGTGATCACATGAATGGTGTGAATCTATATCATCTACAACCAAAGAAACAAAAAGTTGTACCCCATTTGTGTACAATGAATCAAAATGCAGTCTGTAAAAATGAAAAAAATAAAAAAAAATTGTAGCACCAAAATCACAACTAGGGAATTGGCCTTTATAGAGTCAAGATACAGAAGATTTCCATAATCACTAGGCTCTCTCATACTGCCCATTTATAGCATATCCATTTCCTTGGATCTATCCTCTCCTTGAACACTGACAACCACTACTCTGCTCTCCATTTCTATAATATTGTAATTTCAAAAATGTTATATAAATGGAATCATATGGCATGTAAACTTGTGGGAACTTTCTTTTTCATTCAACCTATTTCTCTATTTTGTCCAGGTTGTTGTAGTATGAATGATACATTGTTTTATAATTGCTAAATATTATTCCTTAGAATGGATTACCATTATTTGTTAAACCATTCCCTTGTTGAAGTAGATGAAGGCATGTGCGTTTGTTATGTTGCTTTGCTGTTTTATTTTTAGTTTTTGGCTATTTCAACTAATGCTGCAAGAAATGGAGATGTTTGTACATGTTTTTGTGTGAGCGTAAGTTTCCATGTCTTTGAGATAAATGCAGTTTCTGGATTGTAAGAACGTCACAGGGTTAGCTTTTAAAGGAACCTCCAAACTGTTTTCTAGTGGCTGTTTTATTTTGTAGTGTCACCAGGAAAAGTATGAATGTTTCATTTTCTTTGCATACTGTAAGCACTTGATGTTGTCCTTATTTTTTATTTTAGCCATTCTGGTAGGTATGTAGTCAAACCTCATTGTTATTTAAATTTTCATTCCTTAGGTTGCTCATAACTTTTCCTGTTCTCGTCTTCCCTCCATATATCTTCTTTGATGACATTTTCATTTTTTGGCTCATGTTCCCACTGGATTTTTTTACTTCTTTACTCTTCAGTTTTGCAAGTTCTCTGTACATTTAGATATTTGTCCTTTGTCAAATACATGATTTGCAAATATATTCTTTCCCTCTCTAGTTTTGCTTTTCACTATTAGACATATATAGAATATTCCATCCATCCCCAAACAAATGCACTTTCTTCTCAGCAGCACATGATCCTTCTCTAAAATAGACCATACCTTATGCCACAAAGCAATTCTTAGCAAATACAAAAAAATAGAGAGACTACCTTGTATTCTATCAGATCATAATGGAATGAAATTAGAAATCAATGATAAAATAAAAAGTGGAAACTACTCCAATACTTGGAGACTAAATAATTTGCTATTGAAAGAAGCATGGATAACAGAAAACATCAGGGAGGAGATAAAAAAATTCTTAGAGGTTATTGAGAACAACAATACAACATATCAAAATCTCTGGGACACTGTGAAAGCAGTACTAGGAGGAAAATTCATTGCATGGAGTGCATTCAATAAAAGAAGAAAAAGTCAACAAATAAATGACCTAACATTACAGCTCAAAACCCTAGAAAAAGAAGAATAGATCAACACCAAAAGTAGTAGAAGAGAGGAAATCATTCAAATCAGAGCTGAAATCAATGAAATTGAAACAAGAAATAATTCAAAAAATTGACAAAACAAAAAGCTGGTTCTCCATAGGATCCTTTACAGAATAAGTTTTTATTTTTGGTGAAGTTCAAATTATCAATTTATATTTTATAGAACATGCTTTTTGTTTTTGGTGTGAAGTCTAAGAACTCGTTTCCCAGCATTTTACCTAGTGTTTTGTTCAATGTTGAAACTGATAGGAAAAGACAGTCAAGAACAATGAAGAGGCTTGTAAACTCAGACTTGCAGTCAAGTGGGCAGAATCCGGCTCTGCTTTCCCAAGACCTAAGTAGTAGAAGCAGCTCCATGCTTGAGGTCGGAAATATAGAGAGGAGAGACTATTACAAAGGAACACAAATTAGAATGACCTTCTGTATCTCACTGGAAATACCTGATGTAGTACAATAATATATATATATTTTAATCCAAGAACAAAGGAAACATTTTGAAACCTAGAATGCTATGTCCTACCAAATAATCAAATGATCTACAGAAGTCAAAGTGTCAAATTATGTGTTTTTACATATGTAAGCACTCAGAAAGTTTCTCTTTAGCTGACAATTTTCCAAGTCATTCAAGATTGTGTTCACAATTTTATGTATTAATAATTCTTGTGGACACAAGATATTTTAATAGGCAATAGTCTGTTCTGAAATCTATGTGCCATATATTACCTAAGAAGAAATAGAAAATCAGAATTTGGGGGCTGGGGTTGTGGCTCAGAGGTAGAGCGCTTGCCTAGCATGTGTGAGGCACTGGGTTCGATTCCCAGTGCCACATATAAATAAATGAATAAAATAAAGGCCTCTCAACATCTCAAAAATATATTTAAAAAAAGAAAAAGAGAATGAGTTGTTTGGAAGCATTTATAAAATCCAATCAAATAAATAAATAAATATGTATTAATAGTTTTAAATTCCATAAGTGATAAATGTTATTTTTAATTTTTAATGAGTCTAAACATTGTGAGTGGGAATTCTTTCTCTGTCCCCTACACTCTATTCTCACCCCAGTTGGTTACAGGCATCTGTTCATATGTTTTTTTTTAATACAGTCACACTTCCACCTTTTGTTCCACATCTTGATCTTCCTACATAATTGATGTTCAAGGTAGAAATAGATATATATTGTATATAATTACACTCAATGGAATGAATCAACATCTTTCTTCATTTCTTGATTGATAATATTTTAAGAGGTGGCC
>JAJEJO010056686.1:0-20208 GCA_020662805.1 Glaucomys volans | reverse complement strand
GAACCCAGTGCCTCACATGTGCTAGGCAAGCACTCTATCCCTGAGCTATACCCAGCCCCAAGAGGAGAAAATTCTAAAGTCACTTATAAGGGAATCTCAATTAGGCCAACAGCACATTTGTCAGCAAAAAACCTTACAGGCCAGAAGATAATAGGTTGACATATTCAAAATCCTCCCAAAAAAATCCAATCAAAAATCCTATTCCCTACAAAGCTATCCTTAAGAAAGGAAGAAGAAATAGGGATTTCCATGACAAGCAACAACTGAGGAAGTTTATCATTACAAGACTGCCAGATTGACTTTACCAAAAAAAAAAATGCTTAAGATATTCCTACATCTGGAAGTGAAAGGAAGATAGTTACCATCACAAAAACATGAAAAAATATATAAAATTCACCCTAGTACCAATTAAGGCAGATACACACAAAGAAAGAGATTCTAAGTCTATAAATATGGAAAACAATCAAATGCAAAGATGAATAATAAGATAGGAAAAAAGGAACAAAAGGAGATATAAATCAACCATAAAATTTTAACAAAATGACAGTAATAACTTCTTACCTATCAATAATAACCTTGATGTAAGTATATTGAAATCCTCACTTAAATGATTTAGACTGGTTGAATGAATTTTTGTGTGTGTGTGTGTGGTGCTGTGGATTCAACCCAGGGCCTTGTGCTTGTGAGGCAGGCACTCTACCAACTGAGCTATTTCCCCTGAGCTGAATGAATTTTTAAAATAATAACAAACAATATTCAGCCTACAGGATATCACTACTACTTGTAAAATAACAAATTGGAAATCATCTAAATTCCTATCAGTGGCAGCTGAAACATGGACTTGTCTGTGGGAGATATTCCAAGACCACCTGTGAATGTCTGCAAGTGGGGATTGTGTGAAACTCTATGTGTACTATGTTTTTTTTCCTGATCAGACCTATGATAACGTTGAATTCATAAATGAGTCATAGTAAGAGGTACTGGGGTTGAAACTGATCAAATTATGTGTATGTATGTAACACTGAATTCCACTATTGTGTATAATTATTATGCATCAATAAAATCTTTTAAAAACAAGAACTTACTGTGAATTTTTAAAAAGTCAACATATGAATTCTCTTTATTTCCTTAAGTTGGGAGCTTCTACTTTTGCACTGAAACAAAGCATTTTACAATTTCTCTTTGGCATATCTGAATAGTCAGAATCACTGCTCTTGAGTTTGGAGACATTAAATAAAATAAGGGTTGCTTGGATGCAAGCACTCTGACACTGTGACAGCTGGTGACTGAGATGGTTGCTAAGTGACAACAACTAGGCAGCATTGTGTGGTAAGGATAGGCTGGACACAGGGACAGTTTATATCCCAGGCAAGAATTAGTGGGTGGCTAGAGATTTCATCATGCTAATCACATGCACAATTTAAAACTTATAAATTATTTCTGTAATTTTCCATTTCATATTTTGGGACTGTAGTTGACCACAGGTAGCTGTGACAGGTTGACATATTTGACTTCATGGAAATATCATAGACCAGGCTACATGAACAATGACTAAACAGACTCCATTTTACCCTGAGACTCCAGGTTATGTAGGAAGAGCTTCTCCCATGGGAACACCCCGCCTCTGTACCCATCTACAGTTCTTAGCATAGCAGGTTTGGCAACTCAAAATGGCAATTCTTATATAATGTAAAATTGTTCTCTTTTTGATTCCTATTTTCCTTAAACAATGTACCATGTCAACAGTTACTGTCTAGATGTTAGTAACCACTTTTTAACTTGTACTCAACTAAGGTCGTTTTGACCCACTTTCCTTCTGCTTATGATTTTAGATCTCATGATGGTCTGTAGTTTTGAATCATAGCAACAAACACTTATGATTGATGTACTGACTTATGGTAGAAAAACCCCTGCAACCCTATGATTGGGGCTGTTCTCCCAATAGCCATTTTGGGTGTTGTGTGGGACAGTCAGCCAGCTGGCTGATAAAAACTTTCAGATTTGGAATTCTCAGTGGTGATTGGTCTGCTCTTAAAATTGTGCCTCACAACAGTAAGAGAAACTGTGGAAAGAAGATTGTAAAGAGGGGGACAACTGCATGTTCATCAGTGGAATGTTAGCAGCAGTGAGAATGGAATGAAGCATAGTTCAATGCTTCCTCTTGTACCCACCTACCTCACCCCAAGTATCACATGCATCTATGACACTAATGCCACATCTCTATCTCCTTTCCATTGAGTATATGCATGTGGTGGGCAGGATTCTTATGTTCTGACAAATTCCAATGAAGTGGAAGAGGACACAAGGAACTGCATTGGAGGGAAACTTGTGTTCTCCTGAACCTCATCCAGTTGTCTGCCAGGATCTTGAATTTTGACTTGATGTTGCAGTAGAATGAGATTCTGAGACTCTTGGGAAGAAGCGAATCTTGGGATGTATGTAAATAATTTGTTGCAAGAGTACAAGCTGTGGTCCACTGAAGATGGTCAAAACTAATTTGCTAGCCTTCCCAGGAAGTGGTAGGGCTTAATTTTCTTCCCTTAATAACTGGCCTGGACTTAGTGAATTGCTTGACTACATCAGGCAGTAAAAGGCAGGGTCTGGAATTTCTATAACCACGTTCAAAGCCTTGGTGGACCACACAGCTTCCACCTTGACCTAATAGAATTTCCTCAAGGCGTTGACTTTCAGAACCTTGCTGCCATGCTGTGAGCTTCCCCAGGGTTGTGGAAAACTACTTATAGGTGCTCAGACCTAGATAACAAATGGAGAATGCATAAGCTCCTAAAATGGCACAGATGCAGGTGGCTATTTAAAAAAATATTTAAGTACGGGTAGACTCTCTTTTTCCTACTATTTTATAAACTACAAGTAAATTAAAGATTTGAAGGTAATAGTCAAAACTGATAAGAAATAGCTTATAAGTTGTAGCTCAGTGGTAGAGGAATTATCATGATTATGGATGGAAAGGGTTTTAAATATGAAGATAATGGGGAAAATTACAAAGCAAAATATCTGTCAACTTCGACTACAAAATAATTTTTTGAACATTCTAGACATAATGGAATGACTAGGATAGAAAAAATCAGAATGAAATATTTAGTTTTATTGTCTTTAATATCCATTTAAAAAGGCATGAACACTTCACTAGGGAAAAAGGCAAATATATTAACAGGACAATTTCAGCAATAATTACTTCATTCAAATCAGATAAGCATGGTGAGCGTAACTCAGGGGTAGCATGTGTGAGACCTAGAGTTCAATCCCAGCACCATGAAAAACAAACAAACAGATACTAGTGAGGAAAGAAATGCAAGTTTAAAAATAGTTGGTTATTGGCAGATGCAGTGTGCACACCCAGTGACTCAGGAGACTCAAGTAGGAGGATCACAAGTTTGAGACCAGCCTCAGCGATTTAGTGAATTTAGTTGTCCTTGGCAACTAAATTCAGTTGTCCTTGTCCAATTTAGTGATTTAGTTGTCCTTGGCAACTTAGTGAGACACTGTTTCTAAATAAAATATTAAAAGCTCAGTGGCCCCCTGGATTCAACTCCCAGTACCAAAAGAAAAAAGTTTGACGAAATGGTTAATGATTTGAGCATGATCCTAATAAATCAACAATGACCCTGGAGTGAAGCACAGGGGTTAAAAGGATGGTCTCCAGCATTGTGCAGACATAGGTAGGAAGTTCACTCCTTCCATATCATAGTCTTATGGCTTTGGTCAGGTCATTATTCTCGCTGAGCATCAGTTTTTATAAAATTGGGATAATAATAATTCCATCATCCTGAGCTGCTTGTGTTACTGTGATCATGCACTGACAGTGTTCAAGGAGAACTAGTCAGTATTAGTAAGGACATGGGAGCTAGGAGGAGACTTGCATGCCCTCAGTGACCTTATGGCTGACGTGCTTTATATAGGCTGCCTCATTTGAGACTTGTGGGCTTTTTCTGGAGGATGCCTTATCTTAGGGTTGCTCTGTGTTAGGAAATAAGAAATGGTCATGTTATAGCTCATACCCTCCAACTCTTCTTCAATCCAATTTTACCTAGGGCACAGGATAGGAACTGGATCACCCAGTGCACAGGTGGGAGGTCCTAGGAGACTCGCTGGTTAAGCTGAAGAGCACTGCATTCCAGCAGAGGATCTCACTTCCCAGGCCCATATCTGAAAGCTTAACCCCGGGAACAAGATGCCCCAGATCCCCCCAGGACCCAGCCAGAGCTGGCTGGAGCACAACTTTCACAGTGACACTGGTACTGGCTCTAATGAGTTCCTTGAGAGGTGGTGTGCCGGAGCCTTTATAACCCTAAGAAATGCTCCTTTCTTCTAAAGACTGGGAAGATAGGGAAGCTGATGATGAGTCACCACCCAGGGGCTCCTGATGAATACTGGACTCAGCAGGACCCCAGCTTTCCTGAGGCTGAGTCAGAGAGGTCTCAGAAAGTTCCTCACTGAAGATTTTCCATCTAATGGAGACAATCAGACAATTTAAAGATGCCTAAGATGGTTCATGCTTTAACAGGTGAGGATCTGGAAGGTTAAGGCACAACACACACCCACACCTAAATCCCCCCCCACACACATACACACATGCACACACACACACATGCACACCCAAATTATCAAGCAAAACTTTCTGGGTTATGTAATCTGAGTCTCTGCCTAAAATCAGAAGACTCTCTAAGAACTACAGAACAGAGAACTGAAATCTTTACAAAACCTCTAAGGTCTCAGCTTCTGTGAGGCCAACGGAGATGGCCTTTCATGCTGGCTTGCTCCAAATCCTAGGAGGGCAGAACAGAGAGGCTATTTTAATCCAAGAAAGCCAGGGTCCAGTATCTTTCACCTCGCCTCTATCTGAAAAAAATTAAATATCAGAGAGATGCAGTCGAAGTGTAGGGGTGAAGGCACAGGGATTCTAAAATATCAGCTCCCAGAACAGATGATAAAGCAGTGTGGAGGAGGAGTAAGAAAGGATTGTCCCAGCAATAAATGGAAAATGGGCTATCACAGACCCCCACTACACTCAGCCCACCTGTCCTGTGCTCCCAGAATTGGAGCAGTTCAGGCCTGGTCTGAATGGACGAGGTCATCTTCTAGGGAGTGGGAGGCAAATGGGGGGAGCCCCTCTTCCTCTTCAGTCCCCACACGGAAGACTCTAAGGTACATGTGTGTGCATGTGTGTATGTGCACACCTGTGTGTTGAGATGGAGTAGTAGTGATGAAGATAATGCATCTCCTTTTTAATAAGAACCATAAATTTTCAGAATTTAAAGAAATCATAAATGTATTTTCTAGTCTTGCCAACCAGGCCACACTCAATTCTCATCTCCAAATACCTAACAGTGACTTTTCTCATCAAACTGATCTTTTTTCCTCTGGACCCTGTTATAGCACAGAAAGCACAATTTTATTGGAATGGATATTATCTTAAACTTTCTCTGATTGTCTTGTGGGTATTTTCTTACATCTCTAATGAGATGCAGAGATTCTCATTGGCAAGGACCATTTATTCTCCTTTATTTCCCATATATATATATACATATATTTATATACTTGTATATATATATATGTATATATATATATATAAAAATTATTATCCTGGAAACTGATAATTTACAGAATACATACACATATATATTTAATGAAATATTTGATTATTAGTATATTTTAAACATTTAATTGTTAAATATACTAATAATTAAATAATTCATATCATCACATGGAAAGGTTTTATCTGCACAAATAACAAGGACTACAAGGGATGGGAAAAGCAAGCCCAGTGAACCAAACTGCTGTTTCAGACTTCCTCCTTTTAGGACTCTCTGAGCTGAGAGAAGAACAACCTCTTCTATTTGGCATCTTCCTGGGCATGTACCTGGTCACCGTGGTGGGGAACCTGCTCATCATCCTGGCCATCAGTGCTGACCCCCACCTCCATACGCCCATGTACTTCTTTCTGGCCAATCTGTCAGTCACTGATGTCTGTTTCACTTCTGCCTCAAACCCCAAGATGCTGGCCAACATTCACAGGCAGAGTCAGACCATCTCCTACTCTGGGTGCCTTGCACAGCTGTATTTCCTCCTTATGTTTGGTGGCCTTGACAACTGCCTCCTGGCCGTGATGGCCTATGACCAATACGTGGCCATCTGTCAGCCACTCCATTACAGCACAGCCATGAGTCCTCGACTCTGTGCGCTCATGCTGGGTGTGTGCTGGGTGCTAACCAACTGTCCTGCTCTGATGCACACACTATTGCTGACCCGTGTGGCTTTCTGTGCCCAGATGGCCATCCCCCACTTCTACTGTGACCCCAGTGCTCTGCTGAAGCTCGCCTGCTCTGACACCCACATCAACGAGCTGATGATCATCTCCCTGGGTTTGATGTTCCTCACGGTTCCTCTCATGCTGATTGTCTTCTCCTACGTCTGAATTTCCTGGGCTGTGTTTGGCATCTCCTCTCCCGGAGGGCGCTGGAAGGCCTTCTCCACCTGCGGTTCTCATCTTACGGTGGTTCTGCTGTTCTATGGGTCTCTTATGGGTGTGGACTTACTTCCCCCATCAACTCACTCTGCAGAGAGGGAAAGCAGGGCTGCCGTCCTCTATATGGTGATTATTCCCATGCTCAACTCCTTCATCTACAGTTTTAGGAACAGAGACATGAAAGAGGTTTTGGGTAAACTTTTTGGCAGTGGGAAAACACTCTTCTTGCCATGCCTGATGCCTAAGCCTAATGCCCAGATCAACCCTTGCCCTCTACCATGTTGGTGATTTTGAGTTAGAGATACCACCAAAAGGGCATTTCCCTCCTATAGACTGTGGAAGGAGATGTTCTGCGTCAGCCTTTCTCCTAGTCTCAGCAAAACAACCGTGACTAAAAACAGAACACCATTCCCCACTCCACCTCTGAAACCAGCATGCTATCCACAGGGCATATGATGTTGGGGTCTGGAGCCAGGTGAAAGGATGAGAATGCACACGCTTATCAACCATTCCCAATGTTCTTCACCGTTTCTCACATCAGTCCTTTGAGGTAGAATTGTAAAAACTGTGACTTAGGATGCAGATAATTTGCCCAAACAAGGTGAGTTTGTTTCCAATACCTGTTCTCTTTTTTTATTATATCATACTGTGCTGATCATGACCAGGAAGGTGTGAGAGCATATTAAATGATGAAAATAAGAGAGGATAATTAAAATGATATATGTGTGTTGGGCTGGGGCTGTGGCTCTGTGGTAGGACACTTGCCTAGCATGTGTGAGGCACTTGGTTCGATCCTCAGCACCATATAAAAATAAATAAAATAAAGGTAACATGTCCATCTACAACAAAAAATATTTTAAAAAATGATATATGTGTCATGGTATTTCCTTACTATTTCATTTCTTTAACTTATAACATGTGTAAAAAGAAATCAATATTTTTTTATAGCTAATGAGAAAACTTTGTTTTTCTGCATTTCTGCAGCAGAGGGAATTGAACCAGGGGACTTAGAATTGTGAAGCAGGCACTCTACCAACTGAGCTATATCCCCAGCCCTAAGGAAATCAACATTTTGAAGTGCCTTCTGTGTGCCAATTTTTGTACTCAATACATGACTCATTTTCTGGGTTCTTTCATGAAATATTTCTTAAAATAAAAACTTCTTCATCATATGTGCCAGGAATTTTCAGAGCTGTAATTTCATGAAAATCAGTCTCATGGAAATTGGTGTTATAATATACAATGTTTGATAATGGTTATCTTTATGCAACAGAATTAGATAATCATTTTCTTCTTTATAGCTACATGTTTTAAAAGGTAGATATTTTTAATTTCAGTAAAGGAAGTTTTGGGGTTGACACCAAAAAAAGTTCCAATAGTTAAAAAGGCACCCCAAAGAGATAAAGAGGCATCTAACCACATCTCTAAATCTCAAGATTAAGTTCATGCTGGACCAAGATTTCTTTAGAAGGACAGTGTGGATTTTTGGTGATGCACGGTAGGTCTTGTTCTTAAAGGAAGGCCAGGCATTGCAGGCATTAGTCTTTGGCCAATCTTTCCTGGTCCTTCTTCCCCTTGGATGGAAGAGATTGAGGTAATGACACTATTAGGAACACTCAATCAGATCATCCTGGCCTTAAACTTCAATTATTTGGTCCTGACCATAGCAATCTACTACTGCAATTTCTAAGCAAATGTCAGAAAAAGAAAATTTTGTGTTTGTAACTAGTACCTCTGTATTTTGGAACCAATTCCCTACTTCTCGTACCCTACCTCTGCTCTCTAGTCACCCAGGCACACCATTCCATTAATGTCTGCTTATTAGTAAAGATATTCATTTCCAGGGATCAGCTTATGCAGTCGTGGGGAATAACAAGTCTGACATTTTTAGGTGGCAGCAGCCTGGACACACAGGCAGGAATTGATATGCATTTTTTCAAGACTTGAGTTTTTTTAGAGCAAGTTTAGATTTACAACAAAATTCATCAGATATATTCATCCCATATATCCCTTCCCAGTACACACATGCAACCTACCCACTATCAACATCATACACCAGAGTGTATGATCAATTAATTAATCATCTAATTAATTACCATCAATTAATCTCCACTGACATATCACTATCACCCAAAGTCTA
The DNA here is from genome assembly GCA_020662805.1 of Glaucomys volans. NCBI lineage: Eukaryota > Metazoa > Chordata > Mammalia > Rodentia > Sciuridae > Glaucomys > Glaucomys volans. The sequence continues at coordinate 11,581 of JAJEJO010056686.1, read as the reverse complement.
TAGTTTCCCTTAGATTTGCTCTTGGTGTTGTACATTCTACGGATTTTGACAAACCTATGATGACATGTATCTACCGTTATAGTATCACACAGTTTCACTGCCCTAAAAATCCTCTATATTTCACCTAGTCAGCTCTCTATCCCACTACCTGCTGGCAGCCCCTAATCTTACTGTCTCCAATAGTTTGGCCTTTTCCCAAATGCCATATAGTTGGAAATGTACTGTTGACTGGCTTTTTGGATTGCCTTAATTCACTTAGCAATATACATGAAGATTTCACTGTATATTATCATGGCTTAAAAACCGTTTCCTCTTTAGGGTTGAGTAATATTCCACTGCATGGAGTATTCAATTAAAGATGTAAGATCTGTGTCTATTTTCACTTTTTTATGTAGATGCCCACTGATCCAAGCTCCATTTGCTGAAAAAAAAGCAACTCTGATCTTTATTATATTGCTTTGATCCTTGGTCAAAAGTCAGTTGACAATATTTATGTGCTTGTTTTTCTGGATTCTATATTCCACTTCATTTATTTATTTGTCTCTCTTTTTACCCATCTTAAACTGTACTTTTTACTGTAACTTAATAGTAAGTCTTGAAGTCTGTGAGTATCAGTACTCTGTTTCTTCATCTTCCCAATTCTCAGCTATTCTAGGTCTTTTGCCTCTCCATATAAACTTTAGACTTGTAAGAGTCTATTTTATAAAAATCATTTATTAAGATTTATGAATGAAGAAACTGGTATATATACACAATGGAATATTATTCAGCCATAAAGAAGAATAAATTATGATATTTGTAGGTAAATGGATGGAATTGGAGAATATCATGCTAGGTAAGGTAAGTAAATCCCCAAAAGCCTAAGGCCAAATGATCTATCTGATAAGTAGATGATGATACATAATGGGGGTTTGGGGGAGGCAAGAATGGAGGAAAGATGGATGGTTTAAGGGAAAATGAGGGGTGGGGAGTGGGTGGGGGAAAGAAAAATAACAGAATGAGACAAACATCATTGCTCTATGTACATGTATGATTATGCAAATGCTGTGAATCTACTTTGTGTACAACCAGAGAAACAATAGTTGTATCCCATTTGTGTACAATGAATCAAAATTTAAAAAGAAAATAAATGCTTGAAAAATATAAAAAAAGATTTAAGTATTCATCAGAATATTTGGAATCAATTTTTAAATTTACTTTCTTTTTTCTATGTATCATGATTTTTGTTTTTCTTTTAATTTTTCTCTCTTTTATTTGTTACATTCTCCTCACATGGTTTGGAAATTTTGCATTTTATTTTGCCCTTTTGAATCATTGACCCTAATATTTAACATTGTGTAATTGGAAATGAATCTTTAATTCAAATATCTTTGGAATAATTATGTACTTAAAAGCAGTTACAAGAAAAATACATATAAATTTCATATACTCTTTACCCAGGTTTCCCCTAAGACAAATTTTTGCACAATTAAAGCACCAAACTCAGGAATGTGATAACTGGGTTAAAATTAGCATACTATAGTAGCACAGCCACATCAATATTTATGGCAGCTCAATTCACAATAGCTAGATTGTGGAACCAACCTAGATGCCCTTCAACAGATAAATGGATAATGAAAGTGTGGTATATATACACAGTGGAGTATTACTCAGCCATAAAGAAGAATAAAATCATGGCATTTGCAGGTAAATGGATGATGTTGGAGACTATTATGCTAAGTGAGATTGGCCAATCCCCAAAATCCAAAGGCTGAATGGTCTCTTTGATAAGTGAATGATGATGCATAATGGGGGTGGGGTGGGAGGTAAGAGAAGAATGGAGGACCTTTGGATTGTGCAGAGGGAAGTGAGAGGGGGAGGGGGCAGGGGTATGAAAGGTGGTGGAATGAGATAAACATCATTACCCTATGTACACGTATTATCACATGAATGGTGTGAATCTATATCATCTACAACCATAGAAATGACAAGTTGTACCCCATTTGTGTACAATGAATCAAAATGCAATCTGCAAAAATTAAAAAAATTAAAAGAATTGTAGCACCAAAATCACAACTAGGGAATTGGCCTTTATAGAGTCAAGATACAGAAGATTTCCATAATCACTAGGCTCTCTCATACTGCCCATTTATAGCATATCCATTTCTTTGGATCTATCCTCTCTAAACACTGACAACCACTACTCTTCTCCATTTCTATAATATTGTAATTTCAAAAATGTTATATAAATGGAATCATATGGCATGTAAACTTGTGGGAACTTTCTTTTTCATTCAACTTATTTATCTCTTTTGTCCAGGTTGTTGTAGTACGAATGATACATTGTTTTATAATTGCTAAATATTATTTCTTGGAATGGATTACCATTTTGTGTTAAACCATTCACTTGTTTTCAGTGGATGAAGGCATGTGAGTTTGTTATGTTGCTTTGCTGTTTTATTTTTAGTTTTTGGCTATTTCAAGTAATGCTGCAAGAAATGGAGATGTTTGTACATGTTTTTGTGTGAGCATAAGTTTCCATATCTTGAGATAAATGCAGTTTCTGGATTGTAAGAACGTCACAGGGTTAGCTTTTAAAGGAACCTCCAAACTGTTTTCTAGTGGCTGTTTTATTTTGTAGTGTCACCAGGAAAAGTATGAATGTTTCATTTTCTTTGCATACCGTAAGCACTTGATGTTGTCCTTATTTTTTATTTTAGCCATTCTGGTAGGTATGTAGTCAAACCTCATCGTTATGTAAATTTTCATTCCTTAGGTGGCTATTGATAATAACTTTTCCTGTTCTCATCTTCCCTCCATATATCTTCTTTGATGACATTTTCATTTTTTTGCTCATGTTCCCACTGGATATTTTTACTTCTTTACTCTCCAGTTTTGCAAGTTCTCTGTACATTTAGATACTTGTCCTTTGTCAAATATGTGATTTGGAAATATATTCTTTCACTCTCTAGTTTTGCTTTTCACTATTAGACATATGTAGAATATTCCATCCATCCACAAGCAATTGCACTTTCTTTTCATCCACAAGCAATTGCACTTTCTTTTCTTTTCTTCTTTCTTTTTTTCCTTCTGTAAAGTGGACCATATGTTATGGCACAAAACTACTCTTAGCAAATACAAAAATATAGAGAGACTACCTTGTATTCTATCAGATCATAATGGAATGAAATTAGAAATCAATGATAAAATAAAAAGTGGAAACTACTCCAATACTTGGAGACTAAATAATTTGCTATTGAAAGAAGCATGGATAACAGAAAACATCAGGGAGGAGATAAAAAAATTCTTAGAACAACAATACAACATATCAAAATCTCTGGGACACTGTGAAAGCAGTACTAGGAGGAAAATTCATTGCATGGAGTGCATTCCATAAAAGAAGAAAAAGTCAACAAATAAATGACCTAACATTACAGCTCAAAGCCCTAGAAAAAGAAGAACAGATCAACACCAAAAGTAGCAGAAGAGAGGAAATCATTAAAATCAGAGCTGAAATCAATGAAATTGAAACGAGAAACAATTAAAAAAAATGACAAAACAAAAAGTTGGTTCTTCATAGGATCCTTTACAGAATAAGTTTTTATTTTTGGTGAAGTTCAAATTATCAGTTTACATTTTATAGAACATGTTTTTTGTTTTTGGTGTGAAGTCTAAGAACTCTTTTCCCAGCATTTTACCTACTGTTTTGTTAAATGTTGAAACTGATAGGAAAAGACACAGTCAAGAACAATGAGAAGGCTTGTAAACTCAGACTTGCAGTCAAGTGGGAAGAATCCGGCTCTGCTTTCCCAAGACCTAAGTAGTAGAAGCAGCTCCATGCTTGAGGTCGGAAATCTAGAGAGGAGAGACTATTACAAAGGAACACAAATTAGAATGACCTTCTGTATCTCACTGGAAATACCTGATGCAGTACAATAATATATATATTTTAATCCAAGAACAAAGGAAACATTTTGAAACCTAGAATGCTATATCCTACCAAATAATCAAATGATCTACAGATGTCAAAATGTCAAATTGTGTGTTTTTACATATGTAAGCACTCAGAAAGTTTCTCTCTAGCTGATAATTTTCAAAGTCATTCAACATTGTGTTCACAATTTTATGTATTAATAATTCTTGTGGACACAAGATATTTTAATAGGCAATAGTCAATTCTGAAATCTATGTGCCAAATAACATGAAATTTTAAGTAAGCAGAGATCTTCTAAGGAAAATACATATCTTACCTAAGAAGAAATAGAAAATCAGAGGTTGGGGGCTGGGGTTGTGACTCAGTGGTAGAGCACTTGCCTAGCATGTGTGAGGCACTGGGTTTGATTCTCAGTGCCACATATAAATAAATGAATAAAATAAAGGCCTCTCAACATCTCAAAAAATATATTTAAAAGAAGAAAAAGAAAATCTGATTTGTTTGTAAGCATTTGTAAAATCCAATCAAATAAACAAATATGTATTAATAGTCTTAAATTCCATAAGCAATAAATGCTATTTTTAATGAGTCTAAACATTGTGAGTGGGAATTCTTTCTCTGTCCCCTACACTCTATTCTCACCCCAGTTGATTACATATATATGTATATATGCTTTTTTTTTAATACAGTCACACTTTCACCTTTTGTTCCACATCTTGATCTTCCTACATAATTGATGTTCAAGGTAGAAATAGATATATATTGTATATAATTACACTCAATGGAATGAATCAACATCTTTCTTCATTTCTTGATTGATAATATTTTAGGAGGTGGCCATTTTTCACCTTTTATAAACTGGAATTCATGGAATTCATACATTTCAATGTATTCACATACATTTCAATATTCAGTGTGCATTAGCAATAATATTATCCATAGGCTAAAATCCTAGGAATGGTTGTTTTAGACTAGAGTGTAAATAACATTTTGAATGTGTAGTTTAGGAGTGAAGGAAGGCATTGGGGAGAAGGAAGGTTTCAACATTTTTGTGTAGAATGGATAATTTCCATGTTATCATTCTTGGTTCTCTTCTACTGAAAAGAAAGAAAATGGTTGGGCTTGTGCAGATAAGAGGTGTTTCTCAGACTGCTCTTTGTGCTTGCAAAAAGGAGGAAAAAAAAAAAGGGAAAAAAGCAAAAACTGCAGAATGTTCCCTCCCTTATCTTATCCGCAGGACCTTCCGTCCTCTAGCAGTCAGGCTAGCCCAAAAAGCAAACTTTGCTGACATACCAATTCAAAAGAACACTGTAAACCTGCTTATCTTTCTTTTTTTTTTATTTTATTTTATTTACTTATTGATTCATTGAACACAAATGGAGTACAGCTATCGTTTCACTGGTTGTACACAAAGTAGAGTCACACCATCTGTGCATTCATGCATGTACACAGGGCAATGGTATCTGTCACACATTGTTATTAATTTTACCCCCCACCCACCCCCACCCCTCCCTTCCCTCTGTGCTAGCTATCTTTCCTCCATTCTTGCCATCTTTCCCCCCCACATTATGCATCATCATTCATATATCAGAGAGACCATTCGGCTTTTGGATTTTTGGGATTGGCTGATCTCACTTAGCATAAGAGTTTCCAACATCATCCATTTACCTACAAATACCATAATTTTATTCTTCTTTATGGCTGAGTAATATTCCATTGTGTATATATACCACAGTTTCTTTATCCATTCATCTACTGAAGGGCATCTAGGTTGATTCCATAATCTAGCTATTGTGAATTGAGCAGCTATGAACATTGATGTGGCTGCATCACTGAGGCAATCTGATTTTAAGTCCTTTGGGTATAAGCCAAGGAGTGGGATAGCAGGGTCAAATGGTGGATCCATTCCAAGTTTTCTAAGGAATCTCCACACTGCTTTCCAGAGTGGCTGCACCAACTTGCACTCCCACCAGCAATGTATGAGTGTACCCTTTTCCCCACATCCTCGCCAACACCTGTTGTTGCCTGTGTTCTTGATAAAAGACATTCTAATTGGGGTAAGATGAAATCTTAAGGTGGTTTTGATTTGCATTTCTCTTATAACGAGTGATGTTGAACATTTTTTCATAAATCTGTTGATTGCTTGTAGATCTTCCTCTGTAAAGTGTCTGTTCATTTCCTTGGCCCATTTATTGATTGGGTTATTGGTGTTCGTGGTGTAAAGATTTTTGAGTACTTGGTAGATTCTGGAGATTAGTGCTCTGTCCGAAGTGTGTGTGGCAAAGATTTTCTCCCACTCTGAAGGCTCTCTCTTCACATTGCTGATTGTTTCCTTTGCTGAGAAGAAGCTTTTTAGTTTCACTCTATCCCAATCATTGAATCGTGCTTTTATTTCTTGCGCTTTGGGAGTCATGTTAAGGAAATCTGGTCCTAGGCCAACATGATGAAGATTTGGACCTATTTTCTCTTCTATTAGGTGCAGAGTCTCTGGTCTGATTTCTAGGTCCTTGATCCACTTTGAGTTGAGTTTTGTACAGGGTGAGAGATATGGGTTTAGTTTCATTTTGCTGCATATGGATTTCCAGTTTTCCCAGCACCATTTGTTGAAGAGGCTGTCTTTTCTCCATTGCATGTTTTTGCCTCCTTTGTCAAGTATGAGATACCTGTACTTATTTGGGTTTGTCTCTGTGTCCTCTATTCTGTACCATTGATCTACCTGCCTATTTTGGTACCAATACCATGCTGTTTTTGTCACTATTGCTCTGTAGTATAGTTGGAGGTCTGGTATTGTGAAACCCCCTGCTTCGCTCTTCTTGCTAAGGATTGCTTTAGCAATTCTGGGTCTCTTATTCCTCCATATGAATTTCATGATTGCTTGCTCTATTTCTATAAGGTCCATCATTGGGATTTTAATTGGAATTGCATTGAATTTGTATAGCATTTTTGGAAGTATGGCCATTTTGACAATATTAATTCTGCCTATCCAAGAACATGGGAGATCTTTCCATCTTCTCAGATGCTCTTTAACTTCTTTCTTTAGCATTCTGTAGTTCTCAGTGTAGAGGTCTTTCACATCTTTTGTTAGATTGATTCCCAAGTATTTTATTTTTTTTGAGGTTAGTGTGAATGGGGTAGTTTTCCTAATTTCTCTCTCAGAGGATGCATCACTTACAAATAAAAATGCATTATATTTATGAGCATTAATTTTATATCCTGCCACTTTGCTAAATTCATTAATGAGTTCCAGTAGTTTTCTGGTGGAATTCTTAGGATCTTCTAGATAGAGAATCATGTCATCAGCAAATAGGGATAGTTTGATCTCTTCTTTTCCTATTCGTATTCCTCTAATTTCTTTGGTCTGTCTAATTGCTCTGGCTAGAGTTTCAAGAACAATGTTGAATAGTAGTGGCGAAAGAGGGCATCCCTGCCTTGTTCCAGTTCTCAGGGGGAATGCTTTCAATTTTTCTCCATTTAGAATGATGTTAGCTGTGGGTTTGGCATAAATGGCCTTTACAATGTTAAGGAATGTCCCCACTATCCCTATTTTTTCTAGTGTTTTGAGCATGAAGGGGTGCTGTATTTTATCAAATGCTTTCTCTGCATCTATTGAAATAATCATGTAGTTCTTGACCTTAAGTCTGTTGATGTGGTGAATTACATTGATTGATTTCCGGATGTTGAACCAACCTTGCATCCCTGGGATGAAACCCACTTGATCATGGTGCACTATCTTTTTAATATGCTTTTGTATGCGATTCGCTAAAATTTTGTTAAGAATTTTTGCATCTATGTTCATTAGAGATATGGGTCTGAAATTTTCTTTCCTTGATGTGTCCTTCTCTGGTTTTGGTATCAGGGTGATATTAGCTTCATAGAATGAGTTTGGAAGGGTTCCCTCCTCCTCTATTTCATGAAATACTTTGAGCAGTATTGGAATAAGCTCTTCTTTAAGGTCTTGTAGAACTCGGCTGTGAATCCATCTGGTCCTGGACTTTTCTTTGTTGGTAGGCTTTTGATGACTTCCTCTATTTCATTGCTTGAAATTGATCTATTTAAGTTGTGTATGTCCTCCAGATTCAGTTTGGGTGGCTCATATGCCTCTAGGAACCTGTTGATGTCTTCCAGGTTTTCTATTTTGTTGTAGTATAAATTTTCAAAGTAGCTTCTTATTATGTTTTGTATTTCAATTGTGTCTGTTGTAATATTTCCATTTCCATCGCGAATTTTAGTAATTTGGAGTTTCTCTCTCCTTCTCTTTGTTAGCGTGGCTAAGGGTTTATCAATTTTGTTTATTTTTTCAAAGAACCAACTTTTTGTTTCGTCGATTTTTTGAATTGTTTTTTTTTGTTTCAATTTCGTTGATTTCAGCTCTGATTTTGATTATTTCCTGTCTTCTACTACTTTTGGTGATGATCTGTTCCTCTTTTTTGGAAATACAAGTCATATCTCAATAATAACCCTGAATGTAAATGGCCTAAACTCATCAATCAAAAGACATAGACTGGCAGACTGGATTAAAAAGAAAGACCCAACGATATGCTGCCTTCAAGAGACTCATCTCATAGAAAAACATGCCCACAGACTAAAGGTGAAAGGTTGGGAAAAAGCATACCATGCACACGGACTGAGTAAAAAAGCTGGGGTTTCCATCCTCATTTCAGACAAAGCAGACTTCAAACCAAAGATAGTCAGAAGGGATAAAGAAGGACATTTCATATTGCTTAAAGGTAGCATAAATCAACAGGACATAACAATCATAAATATTTATGCACCAAACAATGGCGCATCCATGTATGTCAATCAGATCCTTCTCAATTTCAGGAATCAAATAGACCAAAACACAGTAATACTCGGAGACTTTAACACTCCTCTCTCACCATTGGACAGATCTTCCAAACAAAAATTGAATAAAGAAACTATAGAACTCAATGACACAATCGCTAATCTGGACTTAACGGACATATATAGACTATTCCATCCATCAAAAAGCGAATACACTTTCTTCTCAGCAGCGCATGGGTCCTTCTCTAAAATAGACCATATGTTATGCCACAAAGCTACTCTTAACAAATACAAAAACATACAGATACTACCTTGTATACTATCAGATCATAATGGAATGAAACTAGATATCAACGAGAAAGTTAGAAACAGAAACTACTCCAAGACCTGGAGATTAAATAATATGCTATTGAATGATACATGGATAACAGAAGACATTAGGGGGGAAATTAAAAGATTCTTAGAGGTCAACGAGAATAAAGATACAACATATCGAAATCTCTGGGACACCATGAAAGCAGTGCTAAGAGGAAAGTTCATTGCAGAGAGTGCATTTAATAAAAGAATGAAAAGTCAACAAATTAATGACCTCACATTACAGCTGCTTATCTTTCATTATAAAAACCCTGCTAAATCTGAGCTCGGGGCCTCTTAGCGTCACCCGTTACCGAGTGCATGGAGGTCCAAGCTCGAGCTTGCTAATAAATGACTGTTTGTTGCTTGCATTGATCGAGGTCTCTGGTGGTCTTCTTGGGGGCCCCAAGTCACAGGGTACAACACTACTAGAATTTGTTTAATTGTATGGTAAATTATAAGAGGAAATAAAAGAAAACAAAACAGTACTACAATACTGTGAGGAAAGTAAAGGGAAGCATAAATGTAAAAGCTTAAAATATTTAAGCAAGAAAACATTTTAGTAAGAGAAAATTAAAGAATTCGACAAGTCTTCAAAATGAGAAAATCAATTAAAATATAATTTTGGATAAAAATAACTCCTCTTCATCTTATTCCTTTCTTCCTCCATTCTCATCTGATCACTCTCTTCAATCTTTCCCTTTTCAAATGTTGCATAGATATTCAATGGCGGCATGTTGTGTGATTTTTTTCAGCAATATATATTGAAATGTGGAGGATTTTGGAGAACCAGTCTTAATAAACAGGGAAAGTTGGTCAGACAGTATTTATGGGGAAAGGTTTAGTTTAAAGCAGTATTTAGAAGATAGGAAATTGAAGAATGTGAAGGAAAGAGAATGAGAGTGTCGTGATCTAAGCAGACACAGGGCCCACTGACAGGCCACCACTGACAGGTTCAAGAGCCCACAGTAGCCTTGCCTCATGGATTAAAATGCGAACCTCCCGCAGCTTGACTGCCCCCCAAGAACCAGTAGGAACCAGATCCAAGTGGAATAGGGTCTGTTACCCGAGTCCCAGAGCAGAAGCCTGACTGGAGATCTTCACTGACTAGATTCAGTCACTCTTCCCAAAAGAAAAACAGGTAGCGAAGTGGATGGTGAAACAGGAAAGGGACCATTAATTGCTTTTTTAAAAAATGTTTGTGTGTATATACATGTATATATATTTTAGTTCATTGCACACAACTGGGGTACAACTATCATTTTTCTGGTTGTACACAGTAGAATCATATGTGGATGCTAACACACAATAAGGGACAGGGGTAGGGAAGAACAGAAGTTTAGTGGATTAGACAAAGGGGTATGAAGGGAAGAGAGGAGGGATGGGAATATGAAAGAAAGTAGAATGAATCAGACGTTAATTCCTATTTTCATATACGAATACATGACCTGTGCAACTCCACGCTATGTACAACCACAAGAATGGGGAGTTATACTCCATGCAGATATTGTACATCAAAATACAGTCTACTTTCATGTGTAACTACAAAAAAAAAAAAAAGTTTAACAGTGTGGGCAGCAGGACCACCTGGTTGCTTCCTGTTTTTGCAAGAGAGTGGGCAGCTGCCTTGGATCTTCCTTGGGCCTCGGGTATATGGGGGTCTCAAAATGGCACTGGGTAGCAGGAGCTTGGGTGGGGAGGGCACTATATGGGTTGGGCTGTTTACCTGGGGTGGTGCTGTATTAGAGTCTCCAGCATCTCTCCATATTGTGCTCAGGGCCTGTGAGGACTGTAGAAAATACTTCAAAGTTTAAGTGGCATGACTGTGCATTGCTGGGAAAGCCCTCTTATCCATTCCTCGCTATGCCAAGGCCCTCTTGGTTCAGGATGGATCTTTTCTAGGGAGATGGAATAGCAGATGCTGTGTGTTCCATTCCCTTCTTTTAAAGGTTGTCCTGAGTCTCTGCTCTGGGCGTCTTTGCCTCATCCTTACCTCACTCCAGCACTCTCCCTCGAACACTGAAGGGGAATTGCTGTTGTTTTTTCTTTGCTTTGGCTCTCTTTTGGGAGGGAAGGACTGTCCAGTAAGCCATCTTGCTGACATTATGCTGCTCTCTTCTTGACCACACTTTCAGGGTGGCTCCCACATCTTTGAGAAAAATATTCCTAGGTTGTAAAACTGGCAAGAGTCTGGGAGATTTACACCCTAAAAAGTCAGAAAAAGCATTTATAATAGCAAGTTTTCTACAGTCAATGCAAAAAGAAGGGACGTCAGGGTCCTAGAGCTGGGAGAAAAAATTTTCTAAAAGTTTAGTCAAGTCAAGTGCAAAGTTCAGACTGCCCTGTTCACCACTTATTGGTCCATCTGGCTTCCAACTTCCAAAGCTTTGTTACTGCTGTTTGTTCTCTTTACTTCTGTGTCCGTGTGGGTTTTATGGATTCCCTGAAAAAGATGCATGAGTTCAATATAACAAGTTTTTAGGTCAGGTAGTGTAGAAGGATTTTTATTTCTTTTGAATTTTAACTTTTAAT
>JAJEJO010056671.1:0-20838 GCA_020662805.1 Glaucomys volans | reverse complement strand
ACCATTTCATCCTCTAACACTTTTTAAGTGCCTATAGGTATATGATCCAATTTGTCATTAAAATGGGCAGTAAGATAGTCTTCAAAAATATGTTATTGGACTATTAATTTCACAAGACATAACAATAGTTAAGTTTGATTCCCAAAGTATTGAGGGACCTCTACAATAAGCAATGCACGCTTTTGATGCTGACGTGTGGGGACTTGAGTATAAAAATCTGTCATCTCAAGAAGCTTTAATATTAACAGAGACATTAAAGTACATAAAACAACTCACTATAGCAAGAGTTATAACTTGGTAAAAAGCAAAGCACTGGAAATGCAGAAGTGAGGGGGACAGGGAGAGAGAGAGAGAGAGAGAGAGAGAGAGAGAGAGAGAGAAAGAGAGAGAGAGAAGAACCAATAGGCAAATAACCTTCAGGACATCACAGTAAGTTTTTAGGAGAACAGGGATATTAGTGCTCAATTCAGTAAAATATGCATATTTTTTCAAGAATTATGGCTATAATGTTGACAAAGCATGTTAGCAGTAAGACACAGATGTTTTGGGGGAAATGAAACAATATTGAATTATCTGAAGAATCAGTAAGGGAAGAAGCCAAGTCACAGAAAACTCTTAGTAACTTGTCCAGGAGCACAGAGTGAATGTCAGGGTCAAGAGTCAAACCTGGTTCTCTGGGTTCAGAGCCTGTTTATTTAACTATGCATTACTTATGGTGTATTAGTTCCTATTGCTGCTATAATAAAGGATCATGAATATAGTGGCTAAAACAGTGCTAATTTATTAGCATATACATAGGAGATCAGAAGTTCAAAATGGGCCTCACAAGACTAAAATCAAGGCTTCTCTAGGATTGCAGTCTTCCTCTGGAGGATAAAAGGGATAATATATGTCCTTGCCTTTTTCAGCTTCTGGATGTTACCTGAATTCCTTACCTGTGACCTTCTTATCTTCAAAGCCAGCAGTCTAGCATCTTGCTATTTTTCTTGACTCTCTCTCTCTCTTTTGCTTTCCTCTATCACATGTAAGATCCCTTGAGATGATACTGAGCCCACTGGATTAATGCAGAGTAATCTTTCCATCTCAAGGTGGCTGATTACAAACTTAATTCCATCTGCAAACTTACTTCTGCTTAGCTGAGTAACAGCAGAGTCACAAGTTTTAGGGAATAGGACGTAGGCATTTTTGGTGGGAGGGGGGCATTATTCTTATTATCGTTCCCAATAGGACATTAAATTCGGCTGGATCAAAGGGAAGCTGAAGCTGAAAAGGAAGTTTACACAGCACTGAATACTAATAAATTTAGATTATTTTTAATTTAAGCAATGAGACACTTCCTTCATCCCCCATTATCAGAGCTCCATTTTAGAATATTCTTCACTCAGGCAATGGCATACGCAATTAATTGGAAGATGAGATGATTGGAAGCAGGGGATTCAGTTAGGCATCAGCAAATTCAGCTGAGATGCTTTGAAAATATTCCCTAATATGCCACAACCAATTCAGATGATGAGTACAAGTCTTTTCAAAATTAAAAGCATTCTGCCTGATCCATTCTTATCCTTAATGGGTGGAAGGAATCTGAGCAGCACACAGTATCAGGTCTGATTTGAATTCACGTTCTCTTACACGGTCTTGCCCAAAATTGTAACAAGGGATTTGGAAGCTGGTGTGAAAATACATTTCCAGTCCTCTGGAATCCTTTTACAACCCAACAGGGAACAGCATAATTCGAATCCTTCATATCTGATTGGAGTGAATTAGAGGTTTTGTCACATTGAGTAAAAGGAGTTTGTTGGGCTTTGGCTACAGGCTTTTCTCACTCCACAAGCCTCATTTAATCCACCACTATCAGGAGGCGATGGAATTTAAGCATATGTGTGTACTCAAAGCACGGACAAGATGGCAGGAAAACACTGGGATGCCCTTGGCAGGTCTGATGAACCTGGAGACAATGCAGGTCACATAATGAATCGCTGACAGCCAAGGATTTCACCAGAGGCATCCTCCATTCCATCTGGGCTACACAGGGAAAAATAAAAGACCAAGGCCAAGAGAACTGAGATCAGCCCAGCGCAGCCTTGGCGAGGCTAGCCATCCGTGGGCACTGCCAACCTGGTATCTACTTCTCAACAAATTGACGGTTCACGGGAGGGGGAGAATATCTGATTACCAGAATGGCTGCATGACTCCAGTCTGCCACAAACACATCAGGTGTTTGCAAGTGGTTTCATCAGATGTTCTGATTCCCCACACAGGTCACTGACAGGAAGGTTTCTCAATAACAAACCTGAGTACAGTTACTAGGTCAGCAGAGAGAGACCTAAAATGGCAACAAGCACAGTGTCCAGGGTAACTAGACAGCAATATCAATGTGAACTTCACCACAACATGCAATAATCAACGGCACTGCCAACTCCAGGAATAAACAATTACATAGTCCTAACAAATAGTATCTGGAATATTGATGTGAATTTACACATATTTTCAAGTTTTCATGTCAGAACTTGTAGAAAACACAGATTCTTAACTTGGACTTTATTTCCATCACTTTAAAATACAGAAACCAACAGAATGTAGTGACTTCTCAGTGGGATTATACCACTAATTTCTCTATTCTTCTGGAGAATTTTTATTACTCCAAGGCTACAAGGAAGATTCTCTAGAGAAATTGTACACCTACTAGGAAGCATCTAAAACTGATTTGGGCTTATGAAAATATTCTACATAGTTATAACCTAAAAGTTTTTCAAACTGTTATAAATTTGCTATGTGCCTACTTCTGCATAACAACTACCTGAAAGAAGAAAACAACACATAACATTTAGGGGAAAGTAGTAAGAGTTATCCACAAGCAATTTTAATGGTAAAAAAGGCTGAATTCTGTCAAAAGTGGTCAATGATCATTCCAATGCACAAGTCACAGATATTCTGTCTCCTCCACATAAAAACACAAATCACCTCCATTAATATCTTTGCTTCCAAGTAAACAAGCCCCTAAAATAATGCATTTCCTTAGGATGGGTCAGTTGGATTTGGTAAATCTAAAAGGACAAGATAATATGTATCCTACTTTAATAATTTCTTTCAATGCCTGGAAGTACATGTAAGGGAAAAGCAGAAAATATTCCGGTTATTTGGTGTAATATTTTACAAAGCACAGCAAATTTGCTGTTTTTTATTTTGTTTTGTTTTTTATAAACATTGTGCTTGGTAAGTCCCGACCAGTAAACTAAAGCTATGCCACTAGCACATGGCAAAGCTGATGTGCTCAAGCACTATGTGGGCTGGATCTTGTATATTAGCTGCTCCATTAAAGAATTTTTCACTCTGGCAAAGGCATTTCAACCTTGTTTCTGAGAGAAAAGTAGCAAAGTACAAAACTCAGCATGAGAAGTTCAGAGTATTTGCCTAAGATCTAAAGTTGACTGCATAGAAAATCCAAGAAAGGCTTAAATTCAACAGCCATGAGGGTAAAGTTACATGCTTAAGCTAATGTTACACGACACCTGTAAGCATGCAAGAAAAATGTCCCATTAAGAAAGCAAGCAGCACATTTCACAGAAGAAATAATCAGAAATCACCAGTCAACAAATTTATGAAAAAGTGTTCAACATCTCTAGCAATTAGAGAAATGCATATCAAAACTACACTGAGATTTCTTCTCACTCCAGTCAGAATGGCAATTATCAAGAATACAAGTAACAACAAATGTTGGCAAGGATGTAGGGAAAAACGTACTCTCATACACTGCTGGTGGAACTGCAAATTGGTGCAGCCACTCTGGAAAGCAGTATGGAGATTCCTCATAGAACTTGGAATGGAATCACCATTTGACCCAGTTATCCCACTCTTACTCAGTGGTTAAGCACATTTTTGTGAAATGAATACAGACTTCAGCTGCTGATCCCTTCTCTGTCCTCATATGCCAGCTACACCACTGATTTTCAGCCACTCTTGTGTCAAGTATACAGAGACAGAAAGTCACATTCAAAATCATTGTAATTGCATGGAAAAGAAGCATTTGAAAGGTGGAGATATTAAAATTAGTGGCTAAAATACTTATTTTAAGTTAATAGGAAATGTAATTATTCATAACACATCCTTTGTTATTATACCCTGGAACTCCTTGACCTTTTCCCTGTAAATGTTTAATTAACATTTAGTCCAAGGAATTCCACTACTAGGTATAATTATATCAAGAAAAAAATAACATTTAGTCAACTGAGGATGAAATCATATTATAATACTTTGAATTAGACCAGGAAGAAAGTAGATTCAAGTTTTCTTTATAGTATTTTCAGAGAACCCCATTAGTTTTAATAAGAAATGTTTCAAGTTATGTAAAACTATATAGGGAAATTATAGAATTTGCTTATCACAAGGGGAATTGATGGAATCATTTAATGCAATCCCCATAGTATAGAACTCAGAATTATTAGAGGAAACGACTATAAAATACAGACAGGTGGATATCTTCCTTTTTAAGACACAGTAGAATGTGTTAAATGTGCTACTTTGCACACCATGATATTTACCTGCATTTACAACCCAGGCAATCTTTTTGAACACATTTCTTTTCAAAAAGCATCTCTAATATTTCAGTTTAAGTCCATTTATTCTTTGTGCTTTGGAAAAAATAGTGGCTGTAAAATTACTACCATCCTTACAAAATAGCAACTGTGAATAGCTATTAAATCTTCCCCTTAGTTCAAGATAAACAACACTTGAGTCCCTGCCTTTGTGTCCAACTCTTCAATCATTTTAGAAGCTACATCAAAACCAAAGCTTTATTTTTTTCTAAATTTCAGAGGTTGGAAACAAATACAATACATAAAGGTGTGTAAAGGGAAGAGGTGTATTTCATCATATGAAAAATAAAACGTATTTTTTTTTAATGAAATGGGAAGACCTGTGTGGAACTCATAATAGGAACTCAATAAATGTCACTGGATTTGTAAGGTATGAAGTGAAGGGGAGCAGAGGGAGAAAGAATAATTTTTAAAAAGATGAACTTTGGATTGCCCTGTGCATTTTCATGAGGGAAATGTAAAGCTTTTTGTAAAATTTAAAGACAGAAAAAGAAATCTTTCTTCTGTGAGGATATCAAAATGAATAAATGTGTATATATTTGTCCATTCCATGTTATTATAACAAAATATCCAAGGCTGAGTACTTCATTTAAAAAAGAAAAGAAAGAGAGGTTCATTGGGCTTTCTGGTGGCTGCAGGGTCTAGCCAGCTTGGCACAGGTGTTCTGGTAAGGGCCCCCACCCAGCTGCATCACAACATGAGACTCACCACCGGGGCCCTGAGGAAGGCTCCCGCTTACTACCAATGCATTATTCCCTACAAAGTAAAAATATGGAGGAGACCCATGCAATGCTCTCTTTGTAATTCTAGTTACTTCAAAAAAATGTATATTCTCTGAGAAATATCTTTGGAAGTTCATGTATTAGGAATCAGGAGCATTTATCCTGAAATAAAGAAGTGTTATTCCACCAGGGATCCAGAGCCCTGTTCTATTACTGCATAGCCATGTAAACTTAATCAAATAGTACTTGAGTTCTGCTTTTGTTGGTTTATTGATCTATAGAATTGGAAAATTGATCTTTTCCTGCTCTGAATTCTTTTTTGTGGTGCTAGGGATTGAACCTAGGGCCTCGTACATGCTAGGCAAATGTCTTATCACTGAGCTACATCGGTAGCCCATCTGAAGTTGTTTAGGTCTGTAAGTAAATGATCACAGCACTTTACTTCATGTGTGACGTCAGTTCCCAGATCCACGACAATGTCATTTTTAAGTGTTGCACATACCTTGCATCCCAAATACAGCTAAGATATATTCAGTAGCAGGTATGACATCTAGAAGAACAATTAGCAACTACACTTGACAGATTTCCTTCCTATAATTCTACTGCGGCTTGTCTCAAGTTCTTAGTAAATCTCCAAAGTACCAAAATATATCAAATTCTTCTATTAAGCTGTAAGATTAACATAAGATCAATAGGTGATTAATAGCCATGCTTTGTATTTCTAATTTTCAGAAGACACGAATAATTAATTTTTCATACGTCAAATAAGGAACCCAAAATACTTTATAAATCTTAGTCAGGAATACTAGTATGCCATCTCTGCAGGTGATAGAACACAGGCAAGTGAATCACAGAACCTACAGAAGCAGAGGAAGCTTGAGGACCAATTTGACTTCTCAGCTCTTAGAGGGTAGTTTCTGTGGAGAGACATAGGGGATGAAGGAAGAGACCCCAGTCAAGACAGGCCCTCTTTCCTTGTCCCACATATTTAAAAACTATTAAAACCTAAAAGAAAATTTAACTCTATAGGCTGACAAAAATTCAAACTTATGAAAACAATTATTTTCAGAAAATTATTTCAGAAATGATTTAATATCCAGGAGATAATTTTAGGTTCTTTTACCACAATTTTTTTTAAGTAAAGAGATTTTTTTTAATACTTATTCAAATAAAGTATAAGGTAAGAAAATTACTTGTCTTCAAAAATTCAAATAAGAGAAAAAGATATTTATTGCATTGTTATTCAATTAATTATAGCCAAAATTCAGATTAATTTTAAAGGAATGGATAAGGCAAACAATTTCTTTAATACTGGATGTCATTTTGAATATTAATATGAATTTAAAGCATATTACCTTCCAGCAGTTTTTTTAAAAATTTTTACTAGAAAATATAGTTCCAAGTTCCGGACATCTTAATATAAATTACATTACCATGTGTGAAGTTCCTCATGATATTTTAAATGAAATACATCCTCCTAGAGTGTAGGACTACTATGGTATTAAATCATGTTATTTTCCTGTCTTCCATTCCCAGCATATAAATTTGTTCAATGATATGATCCTCTATTCTTGAGATTCTTTTACATAATTATATCACCTAAACTTCTTTTCATTATTGAAAATAATTAAAATTTGAATATATTAAAGCAGCCATCTTGAATACACACACACATATATATGTATACACATATATATACACATATGTAAATATCAACCACACCAATAATTCTCTCCCTGCCTTGACACTCAAAGTTCCAATAAATATCTTTCAGATTCTCCAAATTATGGTTGAAAAAAATAAAGCTCCCATCTGCTCATAGCTCAGAAACATCCACATTTTCTGTCATTTATGCCACATTTGTTACACTTTGCCCAACAGAAGGCTGCAGTAGAACCCTGCAAATATTAGGTCTCATTCAGCTGCTGTATTGATTTCACCTTCCCACGCATGAGTGCACGCCCTTTTCCCAAATAAAGAAAAAGAGGAAAAAATTCCAACCCTCTTAAACTCTACTTTTCATGAGACTTCAGCCACAAAATTTCACACATCAACAAGAAATGGAAGTTCAAAAGTGTTGCTAGATAAACTTATGGTTGTGATACATATTTCTGTTTTGAAAAAAAACTGTGTACCCAAATGCTAACTTGGTGAACATTATCATTGAGAAAAATCTAACCAGGATTGCTTTTTATTGGCAGATTTAACTCCCTAAGAGTCCTTCTTTTAAAATAATATTTTCTCTGGATTCTCCTCTATTTTTGGAAGGAGAGTAATCTATCCCCCAACTCCAATATGCATCAAAGTCTTTGCCAATGTTGTTTCCACAGTTAAAGTACTGTTGTATCTCAGCCTACAAATGGTTGTTTTATCTCATTCATTTATGAACTTACCACAGAGGACATTCAAATGTGTTAATTGGTTAATTTGTATTATTCAACAATTTTGCACCTATTTATCATGTATTTATCTTTATTTCCTTTGAACCTTCTCAGCCACTAGTATGTGAAAACTTGAAAACTTCTTTGATTTCACTCTTGGATTCCAGGAGTATTTCTTCTTCAGTTACTATACACAAATAGATCTGATGATTAAAAAAGTCTACCTCAGTTATATTTTCCATATCTGTCCTCCCTTGTTGCCCATCCTCACCTACAGGTCTACATCAGTACCTCCTTTAAGGACTATTGCAATAGACTACTTATAGGAGATCTGGTTTCTGTTTCTTCCTACTCCAATTTATTCTGCACACGACTGCCAGTTTAATCTTCTCTAACCTAACTCTGATTACAACTTGATAATCAACTTTCATTTGCTTCTGATTGCTTATCCAACAGAGCCCCATCTCTGAAGATTGACTTCAAGGCCATTCCCAACTTGGTCTCACTTCCTTTCCAAATATCTCTTTCCATGTTACCAGTAACTGTAATGCTTGCTTCTGAGTGTTTTGCTATATATAATGTATTTCACTATTGTAAACACGGCTATGACAATACCATTATGCAAACAAAGATTTTGATTTTCTAGAACAACCAATAAGTCAAATGTAAAAGCTGTTCAGAGTTGAAGAAAAAGACGTTAGCTATTGTTGCTCTGTTCATAAAGTCACAATTACAATTGGCATCATACAAAGCCAACACCATATAAGTGGCTCTTCCAAATGTGTTCTGGGGATGGGGCAGTTACCAAGGATTGGTCACAGCCTCCTTCACCATCTCTCTCTCATAAATCAATTTGACCAGAAGTCTTCTTCCATCTAGAGGGAAATTCTATTTAGATGAGCTTCCTCAGATTTAATGGATCCTCCCTGGGATTGTGGCAAAAAAATATATTTCATTTTTCTGTTTCTGTGTTTCCTTGTTTTCTGACCTTTATTTCCAAGAATCTATCAGTATGCCAGAAAAATTATAGTGGGGATAATATTAAGATGAAAATACAGCCTCTGTCTTCATGAACTCACAATTTAATGGGAGAGACAGATATATAAATAAATAATTATAATGTGATACTTGTTGCAGTAATACTAAGCTCTAAGAACCATGGGAACATAAATAAAGGAGGAATTTATTCTGCAGTGGGTGAGGTTGCAGGCAGGGATGAAAAGGGATGCAGAATTGATGAGATAACCTGTAAACTGGCCCTGGAAGACTGGGTAGAGTCAACCTAAGAAGATGCTGTGTAGAAGCATCAGCATGACCCAAGCCCTGGCATATTCTGAGTTTCTGGAAGGGTTGGTGAAAGACTGCAATGATAATAAGGATATGGGATTAGAACCATGCCTGACTTGCTTAAGAGAATATCATTTAATTTCTGGGCATTAGGACTATTAACTTGCCCCACAAGCAGATATCTTTGGAAAAGATAATCCTGGTGACAGAAGGGACTGAAGGAGAAGACCAAAGGATATTAGTATAATTCTAGGTATAGAATGTTGAAGGTCAGATCTAAATTTCAATGTAATTAGAGAACAAGAAAATATAGGAGATGCTTCCAAAGTTGATAAGAACATCAAAAACCTAAAATTAAAAGTAAAAAGTGCTAAGATGAACTATCAGCATCTGCCAGTATCGCAAATACTTTAGAACACCCTCATGCTGTTGGAAAGGAATACTTACGTAACAGCCATTTCGCTAAGCACTTTGCATACATTTTCTCGGGGTATTTTCACATCCCCATTGCAGATGAACAGAGCCTCACAGACATCAAGTCAATTGCCACAGACAATTTAGTCACATTCCAAAGTGAATGGGTAAAGCAGGGGAGGGGAGATTTTGGAGTGATCACCCATTTTGGAGTGATTGGAGATTTTGGAGTGATTACCCATTTCCCTGGTGTAAATACTCATCCATGGGTAATTTCAGGCTACCAACAAGTCAACACTGACTGCAGTACTGGGAAGATAAATGCACAATGAGAGAGGCTCTCATAGCCAATCTGAACCAGCCAGGTATACCAGCAGACGGGTTTTACAACAATATTGCCAGTCATTTTATAAAGCGAAGCTGGAAAACTAGGAATCGTGGGCCAAGTCTTACCACCACTCTGTGTTTGTAAGCAATGCTTTACTGGAACATAACCACACCCATTTGTTTTTGTATTACCTAGTGCTGCTTTTGTACAACAGTGGCCAGTTGAATAGCTGCAACAGAGACTCCGTGGTCCCCAAAACCTAAAATATTTGCCATCTGGTAATTACAGTTAATATTTGCCAATGCCCAAGGTAAAGTATAAATGGTCAAAGTCAAGCACATGGTACTTCTGGGGTCACCATAGTGTTCTCTTCCTTAATTAGGGCTCTGGCTACCCACTGAAAATACATCAAGCTTACAATTAAGTTTGATGAATTTTTCTACACGCTCAAGAAAATTTTTGTTTCAAAATGTAACATTGAGATGCTCTAAGAGCAAATTTATAATATCTGATCATCAAGAATTTAAACTTTTCTCTTTTTTAACATCAACATAAGTCTAAGACATTTTTGTCTGCTTGATCTACACAGATGCTGATGAAGTCTATAGATATCCATCAGTCACAGCATAAGTAACAGAATCTATCTATTGGATGTCATTCTTGCCAAAACTTCTGGGTGTGCTATTGTTTTCATATCTATATTAGCCTGGTAGAATTGTCATCGTTTCATTATTTAACTGTTTTAAAATGTACTTTTCAAATATTAATTCCTTCGAATGTCATTTATGACTCAATCTGTTTATTAGATCATTGCGCTCAGGGAGGTGACTCTTTGTTGTGATTATTATGGGCAGGACATTTTAAAAATTGAAGGAAAGTTAATGATATCAAAAATAATATTCTCTTAGGTGACTGAGATGCTTGGCTCTTGCTAACCATCTATGGAAACAGCCAGACATGTGCACTGGAACCAAAGAGGAAGAAACCATATGCCAAGCTCTCAGGTGTGATTCCTTCCAGCCAATTCTCACAGCCTACATTTCTCCCAAGATGAACTGAGAGGATCTTAGGTCACGCTTCCTTGGTTTCCTCCATTCCCAGGTCCCAAGTTGGCCACTTTCCAGGTTGGAGTTGATATTCCTGTAGCTCCAGGCAGACCACCTGTCAGCTGTCAGGCCAGCGTGTGGCTATGGCTCTAGCAGCTGGTCAGCCTGTTACCTCACGGCAATGCACAGGTGTACATGGATACTGCTGGAGCATCTGAGAAGGCCATCTTGCCTGTCAAAGGGCATTAGTTCCTACTAACTGTTTCTAAGCTTAGGCCAGACCATGCAGTGTGTGCAGAAGTCAAGAGAAGCTAAAATCTCTCACATGCTAATAGTCAACGATTTGTTAGGCATAACAATGAATTTTCGACTTTTCTACTAAATCTTCAAGGGGGTGTACTTGTTCTTTAAGGATAAGATTCAGCCCTAGGGCAATAAAGAGGCTAGCTTAGGTGCTGGATATTGTGGGCCCTAAAAGTCAAAAATCTCTGGAAATACATGTGAGTTGTTGTCTTTGGATATTTTTAATGAAGAACCCACTGAAAGGATACAAATCACTTTGATGAGTGAAACACAAAAGGAGTTGAGTATTTCTTATGTCTGAAGACCCCATAATTATAGATGGTCAGGTCACTCTCATACAAATTCTATGAGTGTTAACAGTCCAGAAAACAAACTAATTATATACCTTCTTAGATAGGAAACAATACTGAACTAGTATACCACTTTGCTTTGAACCAACTGTACCCCAACATGAAAGAGAAGAAATTATGCTCATATCCTCCTTTGGCCACTGAAACACCTAGCAAATGGTAGGTGAATTTGAATGGGAGACTAAAGAAGAGTCAGGCCATGATGGAGACCAAAGTGTAGCTTTGTTTTCTGTTGAAATGACCAACACCATTATCACAATAGGAAAGCTCACACTGTGAACACTCAGGGTGGTCCAGAAACACCCTATCAACCACATGCAGAAAGCACCATGTGCATATTGCTGAAGAAGGCCCTTGGCTTGGCATGAGTTAAGTAATTTGCCTAAGATCTCACAAATACCAAGTAGCTCAGACAGGAGTCCAGCCCAGGCCTAACCAACTACAGTACCAACTTTATACCACTCTTGTTTGTTTTTCACTGACTTCCTTTTTTCAAACTGCTGTCAAAATATTATCTAATTCCTCTTTGGCAGAGGGATACTATCTATATGGTCACAATGGTTTCTTACACTGAAAAGAAAAAATACAAAAGGCAATTGAACATGACAAAACCCCTCTTATGCTTTTTCAAATCACTTTCTACTTGACCCAACTTCACAACTATGATCCTGCATGTCTCAAGTGTGATGTATTACCTAACTGGAGCCCAATGATTTCAGAAGAATATTTGGTTTGGAAAGTTTAATATTCAAACATGCTCAGAAAGAATGTGCTTTTTATTCCCATAACTATCTGACTTTGGGATTAGCAACTAAAACCTCCACTATGAGATACTAGGGTAATCTATCAGAAGATTACAGAAGTTATTTCAAGTGGAGAGCTGTCTTGCTGTCCCTCCATGGACAGACAGCACACAGGGTTGTGTCTTGCTGTTCAGAAGAACACAATCTTAAATCAGAAAATCAAAAGTAAGGGAAGGTCATAAAATGTCACAGTGTGTAAAACAAAAGCAAATGAAAGATGTTGAAAACAAGACTATGAAAGTACACGTTTAATATTTGTTGAAAGAGATTTGGAACCTTGTCAGAATGTCACTCTGATGACTCCAGCTGGCTGGCTGAATGGTTGGGCTTGGTACATGGAAAGGAGGACTAGAAAGGAAGATAAGTTCAAGAGCAGGAAAGATACGTGAAGGAAAATGAAGTGGGTGGGGAGATGGACAAGAGGAAAATAAACAGAACTGTGAAAAAAATACATGGGCCTTTTGGAGGAACCTAGAAGATAAATGTATCAAGAGAAAAAAAGAATCACCAAAAATTGAGCTAGTATCTGGTACCCTGTCAAGAAAGTTTTATTCCCAAAATAGTGCTCAAAAAAATTTGACAGGAAAAAAAAAAAAAATACCGTGTCACCATGATGTAACAAAATGGCAGAATGTTGACCTAAAACCCACTAGGATGGAGAGGTTATTTTCATAGCATTCAGTGCACAGTACCAATAATCTATTTATTCAGCCATGTAGGTTCTTCAAGCAGGAAGTTTTTATAAGATTTCATTATTTAGCTTAAATCTCCTCTCTCTTCTCTCTCTCTCTCTCTCTCTCTCTCTCTCTCTCTCTCACACACACACACACAACACTCTTCCTAAATTAGAAAGTGTTTCCTGTTTTGAAATTAAACTTTATTTCCTGAATTTTTCATCCTTGAAGCAAGTAACTTTATTTATGGTTACTGTACGATTTCTCATCAAGGAACATTCACAGAAATAGGGAATTTGAAGCCAGTTTGAAGGGGTTCCACCCTACAGCGGAAGGGCTTCAGACAGAGGTCCCCATGACCTGCCCTTTCCTCCTACCAAACAGAACATGGCTGCTGGCGGGAAAGAGGTGGTAACAAAACCGATAAGCGAGCTGGTGAAGCTCAGCTTGTACCTCCAGAGAGCACAATGGCCTGAAAACATATCTTACCACATTTGAAAACTATCCAATATACACAAGGCCCAAGCTCCGGGGTAGAGGTAGTTCCAGACATTGTAAAGACATTCTTCTCCTTTCAAAAGAGATTTGCCATAAACTTCTTTTAACTAGCAAGTCCACTGGGGCATTCAAAATGCCTTTTCAGATGACATATGTGCACCTTTTAAATAATATATTAACAGTGAATTGCTGAATAATGTGCACCTGTAAAACAGCTGTTTGGCTGAAGCTTAGGGACAGTCATTAAAATCAGCTTGGCTTACAGCCTGGGCACTAGGCAAATCACAACACGGAGGGAGGAGCAGCAGGCAGGAAGGCAGGGATGCTGAAAAGGACAGAAATATGCCAACTGGCTCATCCTCAGGAACTCTTAGGAGACAGGGGTCAGCTCACAGGGGACTCAGATCTCACTCTTAAAGCCCCTTTTCCTGCATGGCATTTGTACTTATCTAGTTAACACAAAAAGTCATCCGAATTAGCCAGACAAGCCTCCCTACCCATGAGTTTCCACCACCTGCAGAAGACCCACTGCTCTGTATCCACCATTCAGCCAACACAAGGGCCATGCCTGCTGTCCCCTTCTAAGACACCTCTATTTTAGCCTCTTTAGCAATCTTCCCAAACGTTACTGACAGGTTTTACAAAATCAGTTCACACCTCCGTTTATCATGGTGCATCTTTTTTTTTTTCTTTCCCTTCTTACTATGCATCTACAACAGACCCTGATGCCTGAAATAAAAATTCTGGGTAAATACCGGCTTCCTTGCATTTCATTGATAAGAGTCAACACATCCTCTAAGT
This sequence comes from Glaucomys volans, assembly GCA_020662805.1. NCBI lineage: Eukaryota > Metazoa > Chordata > Mammalia > Rodentia > Sciuridae > Glaucomys > Glaucomys volans. Next base: position 6,639 of record JAJEJO010056671.1, on the reverse strand, counting down.
CGGCAAATATTCCGCTTGACAACCATGAATTATGCTAAGATCACAGAGCTAAAGACCTTATTAGTGGTTTGCAGAGAGCTCAAGAGGAAAAAAAAAATCCAACTTTTTTTAAGGAAGATTTTATCCTTCTATAAATCGGTAAATGTTTGCTACCAGAGTTCTGCTGTTTTCCACTGATAAGACATCCGCATTTTAAAATCGATTTCAGAATAATCTTTCAAAATGGATTTTTAGAATTTAGGCTTAAGGAGAGTATTCAAACAGCATTAAGGGAATTTGGGAAACTTAAGATTAACAAAAAAACAAAGAAAAAAAAGATGCGAGAAACAAAGTTCTGGGGAAGAGAGGAAGAAATGGGAATGCGCCCTTTTGAGAGCAGAACAGATGTCCAAACCACACATCCCCCAGGGCAGAGAAGACATTTTCCTTCTGGATCTCCAAGCAGACCAACTGTCCAAGGAAACATCCTGCCATAGTGATTTCAGAAGTGTTGCTAAGGCAAGTTCTGACTATAAAGCCATCTCCAGTGACTACATATGAAGAGGCCAAAGAATGTGAAATGAATATAAGGGTCATTAACATCAAATTGCAAGGGAAACTATTTTCTTGTCCTCTATATCAAGACAGATAACCAACAGGAAGATTCTTAGTATCAGTGAAATAGAAAAGTAGCATTGTTTTAGTTTTATTCCAGACTCATGCTGCATGCTAGCCATGGCTTAGACTCTGCTATAGTTTGGATGATTATCATCCCCTAAAAGCCTCTCTGTTAAAGACCTGGTTCCCAGGGTGGTGCTATTGGAAAGTGATGGAAATTTTAAGAGGTGGTCCTTTGTCCTTGGGAGTGTGCCCTCAAAGAGAATAATGGGTTTCCAATTCCCTCCTAACTTATATTCATCCTGGCTATCAGGTGGGTGGTTTTGCTCTGCTCCATCTTCCCTTCCATGATGTGCTGCCTTGCTAGAGGTGCAGAACAACAAACTAAGAACTGAAAACTCCAAAACTGTGAGCCAAAAGAAACCCTTCCTTTTTATAAGTTAACTCAAGTATTTTGTTATAGTAATGGAAAACTGCCTAACACAGACTCAGTTTCAGTATAAGAGAAAAAATTGATCTCAATTTCATAAACCTATAAAAGTAGCTTCAAAGTTAGAAGAAAACAGATATAGAGGCACTTTGGAACATGAATTTTTCAAATGTTTACTGTTAAAAAAAAGGTTTTGTCAGATAGCTATTAAAAGGTGTAAACCAATTTCCACAAAGATTAAGATTTCCATAGAATCTACTTTAACCTTTCACATTGTCAAAACAGAGCTTAAAACCCCTTTAGAGTTAGGTTAATTCTTCAAGATAGAAATCTGCGCGTTGATTTATAAATTAAGGGGATTCCAGTTACATTGAATTCTCTGGCAAAACCTGCTACCCTCAGCAGGTCCTTCTTTGAATGATAAAAATAACTTTATCATCCCCCCCCCATCACCAAAGACTGCTTCCTCTAAGATGAAAGAGATATTAAGGGTCCCATCTACAATAACCACCCTCCTCTTTCCCACAGGTCATGTGAGTTAAGCCCCACCCAGGGGTTGCCTGCAGCAGTAACAAACAGGGATGATTTACCAAGAGCTCCATATTTTTAATGGGATATGAATGCCCTTTATTTCTTCTGCTTACCTGTTCCTTCCTATATTGTGCAATCAAAAAGATTATTTACCTAATATTTGTAAGAAACTTAATTACATTAAGGCACTCATTTGTACCCCAATGCCAAAAGCTAAAATCATATAAAATGGTACATAATGCCCAATCACAAATTGGTCCTAATTTCCTTCCCCAAACTTAAATCCTTCACTACCTACCATAAACTTAAAACTTACTTCCATGGAACATTTCATTTTTCCAGGAAGATATTATACCTTTTCATGATTTCCTGCTACTGTACATTTATCTCTTTATTTGAATTTCCCTTCTTCCCTCCTTCACCAGAAAAATGTCATCTCATCCTTCAAAAGCCAAGTCAAATATCAATTCTCCCTGGGAAGCCTTCCAGGGTCCTCTAGGTGTTCTTTCCCCTTCCACTGGACTTCATGATCTGTCATGCTTTAGATTAGTGCCTTGTGTGATCACTTATGAAGGTGAAATTTATTTTTTAATCTATATTCTCAGAATTTTTGCAGAGTACCTGCAATGTGTGAGACACTCAAAACAAACTGAATGATTACTTAATAAGTGAATGCATGAGTCCATTAGGTCAGTAACAACAGTGGCAGAGAAAATCAGGATAAGGGTAGGGAAAGGAAAGGCTGCTGGCTCCAAGGCTCGAGTAGTAAACATGAGGACGAAGATAAAGATGGGCTGACAATATTTACACCCATTACAGGAAACTCTTTAGGTCAGAAGCTACCTATAAAGGTCTCAAGTCTATCTTAATAAATAATGCAGTGATCAACACATCCAGGCCTCTCACTGGCCTTTAGAGATAATTTATTACCCTGTCTCACTGATGCTTCCCATGACCTGTCTATTTTTCAGTAATTCTGAAAAACTCCACAAACTCTCTACTTTCCCATTTCACCATTAAGTCTTCCATATCATATGTCTCAAAGGTGGTGTTGGAACTTGTGTGTTGTAGGGGGTCTCTACTTTAAGCAAAGCTGACACTGAGTCCAACATGTCCCCACAACATGAAAACAGGGACATATGGGGAAAAAATTCCACATTTGTCAGTTTTTTCCATTTTAGAATCTTGAAAAAGTGATTGAATCCTTCCTTTCTGGTAATTGCTTATTACTTTTCTCAGCCAAGACAAAGCCAGTGTGGTGGTCGCATAATTTCCACCTGCTGAACCCAGTCCACTATTTTCTACTCTTTTAGGTGATTTTCAGACAATTCAATAATGCAAACAATGAAAACCAGCCACCCACTCGCTACAGAACTGTAATTCCCATCAAACCAAGCAGGAACGGGGACACTGCCCATTCAAATAGGGGTATAATCTCTCCTGGATGCCTGGTTAAATATGAAGAAAAAAAAATCACTGTTTTTCCTAAGTTTCTTTTACACCAAGAAATGGCATGAATCACAGATTCATAATATATGGAGAGTCTTGTGTGACTTTTTTTTTTTTCTTCTCTAAACTTACCTGTGGTTAGATTGATCAGGTATAATTGAAATTGGTGTTACCTGTTTTGCTTTCTAAAATTTCTGTTTTTATTCATATTTTTCCCATATTGAAAAGTAAAGAAAAATACCAACTTTACCTTGCTCCCTAAAGCATTCATGTGGATACAGTAAACATTCCTACATGGGAACTTCATAATTCTGGTGGGTAGATATAATGAGCACACTGTGTAGCTAAGAAGCTCTGGCACAAAATAGCCACTCAGAAAAACTGTGCAGGGTTCAATGCTTTCTCTGTTCACTATGTGGGAAGCAGTAGGCAATCCCAATTGGATGAATGTTTTTCCTCACCTAGGTACCATCCCACAGAGGTTGGTGAAAGCCAGCTTTGGAATGGACAGATCCTGAACAGAAAAAAATGACTCATGAGTTTGACTCCCATCACTCCACCCCCACTCACCCCCTGCTTATTGCAGTCACTCAGTTGAAGGGAGGGGGAAGGTCTGTGCAAAGTGCAAAGTGCAAGTTTGTTTAATAAAATAGAATTTTGCATAAAATCTCATGATAAAATATACAGATGCAGCCAGGCTCAGTGGCATATGCCTGTAATTCCAGTGGATCAGGGGGCTGAGGCAGAAGAATCGTAAATTCAAGGCCACCCTCACAACTTAGTGAGGCTCTAAGCAACTTAGCAAGAGCCTGTCTCAAAATAAAAAAATAAAGAGGCTGGGGGTGTGACTCAGTGGTTAAGGGCCCCTGGGTTCAATCCCCAATACAAAAAAAAAAAAAAAGTGCTATTTTTATTTTCAAAGATATGGATACAATCGCTTTCTGCTAACATCACAAGCAAAAATACAAAAAGTAGACCAAAAGCTTTGTGTCATTAAATATGTTGAAATGAGTGAAGGCTCAGCCCCTTCCTTACTGATTGCAGGCCTGTCACTCCATCTCTGACTGTTCGCACAAGGCCCACTTAAAACAGAGCAGTTTGCCTGCTGCAATACACCACCAGGTTATAAATTCTCTGGTGTGCACAGACTGTGGGCTCTTCATGCCTTCAGCTGCCTCCTGGTTCCAGCTGAGCTGCAATAAGCTTGACAGACTTTCCTGCAGGACCTGGGTGACCTTCTCTGGTGCTTTGATGTTAAATACGGCTCACTGGTGTCACTGCTGGAGCTTAAGTGAGTTAACTGTGCTGTCACGAGCAGGGCCACACATTTATATTCTATACAGTCACAGTTTGCAGACCTTTAACTTCGCCCTGATTTTGAATCCATTTTCTGCCAACTTCCCAAGAAGCCTGGAGAGGTAATAGATAAGAAATACAGCTTCATTGTCATATGGAACAAGCCATTATGGGATGTCCATAGATGGTAGTAAAATCGGCCCCTGGAAACTCCATTTGCCACCTGGGGAGTAAAGTCCATTTTACTACCACAAACTTCACCTGGATCACAGGTGAAAACACAGACACCAATACCTTTTTTTATATATATAAATGCATAAACTGAGCCATCAAGCAACTGAATATGCTTATCATAGTCTGTTACTCAGTAAAGAAGGAGAAATGTGGTTACAAGTTTTCTTTTCAGATCACCTAAATGATTAGCACAGACTGCCTGAAGGCTAAATGCAGATTTGGGGATTTTAGATTTCCTCTACTCTAACACCGATGCACTGCTGCCAAGTAAGATTGTTTGCCATTTGTTCCAATGTTTTCTTCTAAAATAGATAAGATGTTATTGGCCAATATTACATAACCCTGCTAAGGAACTGGCATAGGCAATCATCAGAAGGTAAAGGTAATTGCTGCAACTTGAAGGAAACGCATAAATTCTACATCAATAACTAGGGACTGGGGGAACCAGTTACAGATTATTAACATTTTATACAAAAAGTAGAGCAGGGCTCACATATCAGTTTTTGCTAGGAAAAAGCAATCAAATCAATCTTTAAGTGAAGCCAAGACGAGGCTTGTTCACTTCTGTTTCCATCTTCTACTGACAAGTCATGAATTTTAAAGTTATCTTAACCTGCCTCAGTGTAACAACTGGATAAAACAATATCTCTGCCTATTTCAAATGAAAATTATGCAGTCTAATAAGTATGGATAATAATTCCAAGGCCTCAGAAAAACATCTTATTAACACAAAGAAAGATTATACAAATCCTTGGACTTTTTTTCTTTTAGAACTCTTTAGTAAACCCTGTATTGAACACAAATGTGTTTACGTTTTGTGAAAATAATTTGGATAGACGTTAGTCTCATTAGGCAAGACTTTTCGACAGCATACTTAAAAGAAATTTCAAGTGTTATGTGATACTTTGGGGTGGACTGTCAGTGAAATAAATCTGTTCACAAACACGTGAAACCTCATTCTTTCAAAATAAAGCTAGTACTCAATAGCATGCTTTCTGCCTAATGCTGGCAATCTGTCACTTCCTGGTCTAAAGAAATAAAACTCTGAGCAACTTATAAAATGTCTCCAGAGATTTATAAACATAAGCCAACCTTGGCCACATAGCATTTGGATAAGGAGAAACAATATAGATGGATAGATGAGATCTCCTTTGAAATCATGAAAGTCTCAAACTGAAAAGTTGGAAAGAACTTTGCACTGGAGAGGCTCAGAGGTTTTGAACAACAGTTCAGTTATTTTTTCAACCCTCAAAAAATGTGCGGTCCAATGTCTGTTAATAAGGAAATAGTTCGATGAGTCAGTGTCTGAGCTTTCATTGCCTTGAAGCAAGTCCAAAATGGGAATTTCTGGCACTTCGGACCAACTTCATGAGTTTTAAAAACATGTTTTAGTTTTTGAATCACTGAGCTGCATTTTGCCACTCAAATCACTGAGCTATGGCTGATACATGATCTCTGAGGTGTCAATTGTTTGTTCTCTTTTTGGCTCTGGCCCATCCAATTCAGCCCCAAAGGAGACTTAGCAGGACCTATTCAAAAGTATTACCAACAGAAAATGCACACAGCGCTGGTCACTCCCACAAGACAAGCTCCACCCAGGTGGAGTCCTGGGGCCTCAAGTCAAGTTGAACAATAACTCCTAGAGGAGCTCTCACTTCCAGCAACAGCTTCTTCCTCCTGAGCCCCAGGGCTGGTGCTTGAAAAAAAAAACATCAAGGAAACCAAGTTGCCATTGATGTGTGTCCAATTGCTTCTCTCCCCTAACACACACACAACTTGCCCTTCAGAAAGAAACCCATAAAGGATAAATTATGATAAGCTTTTAACCACACTGGCAAACTGTCCCTCAATTCATGGTAGGTAGGCAGAGTCATAAGTCTAACCCCGGGGGGCCTGTGCTACCTTGTAAAGTGTCTGTGAAATTAGAATCAGGTGTCCCCTGAGTGGGACATTTATATACAATTGTCCTGACTGGCCCCAGGGTGCTGGGATTGGTGTGTGGCAGCAGGCTAGATTTTAGCCCCTCACCTCCTTAGCCAGCACCTCTGTGCAGAACACAATTTACAGAACTAGTGCATCAGCAGCCATGAGTAGCTCTGTTG
>JAJEJO010056658.1:0-10802 GCA_020662805.1 Glaucomys volans | reverse complement strand
TGGAGAAATAGTAGAATAAAAAATGAATATCCTCATAGTGGCTGCATATATTTGATAGCTGTCATTCCTTGGCCATATTTGTCTCATACCTTGTTCTCTTTATGGTTTCAATCTGGAATCAAAATGGCCTTGAATTTTTCCTACTCTGAGTGTTAGATCAATGGTGATTGTTCATTCTTCACAGTCGTTGACTCGTATTGTCACACTTGCTTTGTGATTCGAAAGTCATGAGAAACTGTAAGTGTCCTTAGGAGTGCTGATATTTTTAGTGCTATCCCAATGCCAATTTTAGCATGAAATCACTTCACAATTTCCATCCTAAAGTAGTATCTGTCTATCTTTCTAAGCTGATAACGTAGGATCTCAGATTCCTTCACAAAGTTCTCATTTGCAGGAAAGTGTGAGCAAGTCGTCACCCACACTTCAAGTCTTTCACACGTTGTTAGGTCTCCACAGTCTCTTGACCCTTTACTTCTAATGTAGGAAGGTAGTTGGGTCTCCTAGGCCCACTTAATTTTTGTTTGTTTAGTTTTGTTTTTAAACATGATTTTTTTTCTTAGAAATATATTATTCAATTAGATTCTATCATAGTTTAGATATGAAGTGTCCCCTGAAAGCTCATGTGCAAAACCATGAAAGCATTTTCAGAGTTGAAATGAATAGAATATGAGAAATGTAGCTGATTCAGGGAACTAGTCCACTGATACATATTAACTGGGTGGTAACTGCAGGCGGTGGGGTATGAATGGAGGAAGTAGGTCAAGGGGCAGGACTGTGAGGTGAATATTTTGTCCCTGATGAGCAGAGATCTCTCTCACTGCACCCTGTTGCATGTCCTCAGCTGCTCTCCTCCACCATGCCCTTCCACCTTGCTGTTCTGCCTCACCTTGGGTCCAGATCAATGAAGTTGACCAATCACTAACTGAACCTCAGAAACCATCAGTCAAAATAAACTTTTTCTTCTATATATTTTTCTTGCAAGATCTTTTTGTCACGGTGACAAAAACAACAGTTTCCTGTGATGGACATTTGTGTCATTGCCATTAATGTTCTTTTAGAAAAAGGATTTTAATTATTAAACTTATTTATATAAAATTTCAATCTCATAGAGATATAACACTGGGTTATATTTTCATGAGTGTGTTGATGTGTTCAAGGGTAAATGAATTTTTGACTTGTAAGATATTAGCAAATTTCCTCCTCGAAGTGACACCATTTGCTTATTTGCTCAAATTTTACTATTGCAGAGAGAAACAATATCTAAAATTGAATTTTTTAAATTTACTTTCATTTATCTTTGCTTGAGGAGGGTGAACATGCTTGTACATGTTAACAGGACATTTCAATTTCGTTATGGTTGACTGGTCTGGCCATGTTGTATGCCATTGTCTGTGATCCTTTTTTTTTTTTCCTTCTTGCTTTTTGGGAACTTTATTATATTAGTCAAGGTTCTTTAGAGAAACAAATATATATGTAATATGAATATAATATATGAAACAAATATATATATATACACACATATATATATGTATTTGATAATTAAAGGCAAATTTATTAGATTGGATTACAGAATAAGAAGCAGGAGGACAATCTCACAGAGTTGATCCACAGGCTGGAGAATGGGAGGAACCGTAGCTGCTAAGTCCATGAGGCTGGAGCATCAGAAGGATCCAGCCCCAATCTAGGACTGAAGTCCCAGAAGCTCCCTGGAGAATTGCTGGTCAGAGTCTCTTTGACAGAGTGAAGGAGCTGGAGTCAGATTCCATCAGGTGATAACATTAGCAATTCAAGCAATTCAACACCAGCTCAGGAGAAATGGAGCCTGTGTCTGCCTCAGCTTTCTTCTTCCACCTTTTGTTCTACCCAGGACCCCGTCCACTGGACTCTGCCACTCACATTCAGAGCAGGTCTGCCCCTTCAGTTTGCTGTTTCACTCTGAAAACACCCCATCAGCACACCCAGAAGTCTCTTAATTTTAGTCATCACTTAATCCAATGGGTTACAACTCAGAGTAACCTTCACATATATAATAGAAAGGGAAATCCTTTCTCTAATTTTTGTCTTGTGATTTTATTTATCTTTTCCATAATGCTGTTTGTAATAGAATTTATCAATGAATTTAAATATATGTATATTTGTTTTGTACTGGAGTTTGGATGTTGAATGTCCCCTAGCAGTTCATGTGCTGAGGGCAGAGTCCCCGAGGTGGTCTTACGGGAGGTGCTGCAGACTTGTGGGAGGTACTGAGGTCCCTGGGGATGTGTTCCTAAGGGAAATGTGGAACCCTTTCTCTTTCCCTATTTGTTTCGCCTTCTGGCCATGAGGAAAATAGTTTGCTGTGTCCTGTGTGCCCCTTAATTGCTTGAGCACACTCACAGGAAGCCCAAAGCAAAGGGTCTAACCAATCACAGAGGAGAACCTCAAAACCTGAGCCAAAATAAACATGTTCTACTTATAACTTAAACAACTTTGATTTTATTTTTTATTGGTGGAAATTTGACTACCACATGGTGTACTGCATTAAGAAATGATTTTTGTTTTCATTTTTTACATTTGATTTTTATTTTATTTACTTTTATCTTGCCATAAAATTTGAAGTATGTTCCCAATTAAGGAAGATACTGAATTTTAGGAGTTCACAAACAGACATATTCTCTCATTGGAGATAGTTGTATCTGTCAATCTATCTAACTACCTATCAATGACTACCTAGCTAGCTAGCTATGGTTTTTAAAAGTTATCCAGTAATTATGATGCCACTTATTAAAAATCAAAATTTCAACACTGATTCTTTAATATTATCTTTGTAAGATACTAAATTATTTACAGACTTTCAATTTTGGATTTTTTTTGTATGTTTCTATGAATTTGGTAAGGTTACCCACATTTTGTCATGATTGAGTTTATTATATTAGATTTAATACTTGGTAAATGATAGAAGTTTATACCATTTCTGAAATATCTTGCTGATTTACTTTTTACATAAACATTTAAAACCATTCAATCTAACATCAGCAAAGTCATTCGTGCTATATCTATTTGAATGGTATATAATATGTAAATTAATGTAGGGAGATATTACAAGTTAAGATATTAAGTATTTCTATCACGAGGCAAAATGTCTTTCTCCTGTCTCTTTTTTTGGAAGTTCAGCTTATGTATTTAAGGAGGGAGCTTTAGAGTTTTGTTTTCTCACTTAATTTATCACATTTATGTTTAAAATTATTTCTAGGCATCTATTTTTTATTAGAGATGACTTTTTCCAATTTGTATCATATTTTTTGCTTGTATCCATGATGATTTTGGGTGATGTACTTTAAACATATATCCTGCTATTTCACTGAATTTTCTCATTTCATTTGCAGTGATTTTGTTGTTGTTCTCTAGAACTTCTACCAATTATTTGCAAATAAAGATTTTTTTAACTAATGTTGTGTTTATCCCCACCATTTGTGTAATAGTAATAGTGTTTCTTAGAAATGTCCAGTTTTTAGAAACACGCACCTACATGCACACAGTCCTGCTCCCTCCACACATATGTGCTTGTTGCCAAGGCTGTAGTCATGGGTTTCTGCTTTAATCACCAATTTTAATCCAGTAAAATAGTCAAAAGACTTTCATTATCTCTGGAGGTAATGATGAATGTGTCTTAGAAGAGAGATCTATTTTCTCACAGTTCTGCAGACAGTAAGTTTCAGAAGAGGATACCACCATTGGAAGGCTCTGGATAATTCACCCTTCTTGCTTTGCAGAAGTTCTGCTTCTGGCTGTGTCCTGATGTGCCACTGCTACAGGGAGATCAACCTCTCTAGTGCCCCTTTTTATAAGGACCCTAATCCTACCACATGAGCCCCACCCTCACGAACCCAACTAACCCTAATTAGCTTGCAGAAGGCCTACCTCCACGTGCCATCACACTGGAGATTAGGGTTCCAACATGTGCTCTTGAGTGAGAGCATGCAATTCAGAGCATTGCAGAGTATTCTTACTTGGAGGTACTGACACAGTTTTGATCATGGATTTCCTACTACTGAATCATGTTTGCATTAACTGTCTAAACCCGTCTTGATCACTAGTATCATTATTTCAGCATGCTTTTATATTCTATTTGACAATACTATCTTTAGTCGCTGTCACCAATTCTTATAAATAAGCTGTTTCTATGTTAATGACATTTCATTATTGTTGTGGTTTGTTTTGTTTTGTTCTGTTTTGATACATGTTACAATGCTTTGGTCTTGTTCCCTCTGACTCTTTAACTTTTTCCTTCATTAAGATCTTTATCATCTGCAGGAAGCCATGCATGACTCATATGAGAACTGAGCATAATTTGAGCCATTAACCCAGAATATCTAGCCTCAGGAGCTCACAGGTCCATAATAACTGAGAACACCTAAGTCAGGTGGTTATTCTGTTACCTCACTGCTCAAGTACAAATACAAGCACTGGATGTGGGAATGATTCGCTAGAGTCAAATGGCTTACTTACTTCCATCCCCATCCTGTTTGGGGGAAGATGATCCTACTGGTCCTTTTGATCTGTACCTACATGAATAAAGCAAGCATGGGCTCCTTTCTTTGTTAGAGCCAGACCCTTCTGAATGGCTCAATCAGTCATGCCCCTGATTTTAAGATAATTTTATCTTCTGCCTTTATTTCTGATAAATAAATTTCATAGCTTTTATTTGGCAGCCAGCACATCCCTCCAACAGGAACCCCTTCCCTTGCCCACACAGGATGTGTGGCGACAATCATCAGCCTCCTTTCCCACCCTCCCAGGTTCAAGAGCACCAGTCACCATCTGCAGCATCTCCTCTGAGTTTTCTAAGTGGCCAAATTGCCAGCACTGACCTCAGCCCTCCCCGCACGTCTTCCTGCCAAGGCGCTATTGCCCAGGCTCAGACCAGTGTGCTCTGTAACTTCTGCTCAGTGCTCCTGTGCCTGGGCACTTGTGGACACTACCTGGCCCTGAGAGCTGCTTGATCCCTTCCATGTGCCTCTGCATTCACATGGTCTGACAGTTTCTCTACACTGATTGCAGGATATGCCACTTACACTGCTGGTTTGGGGGTTAATTCTTTTTCACTTGCAGATAACTTGGAATTTACAGTTCTCACTCACCTATGCTGAAAGTAGAGATCATGGATCATTTCATTATTCTCAATTAAATAGTGCCAGGGATTGAAATCAGTTCTTAATCCAAAACTCTTCCTTGTTTGCTGGGTTGATTCTTCTAAGTAAATGGTTAATGTGATCCTTCTGCTTCATTTTTATAGTCAGTGATACCATTTTTTCTTTTATGATTTAAGAAGTTTTAAAAAGATTTAGTTGAGAATATTCTGATTCCTTTTATTTTTAAGTGAAGGGAAATATTAGGAGTAAGTTCTTTATTAAGTTTTAAGATTCCTTAGAATATTCACTACTTTTTCTCTTTATTGATATTTTTATTGTCTTCAAACACGGAAGTCAGCGAAAATTGGGGGAATCTCCTTTTTTTCAGAATCTTTTTATTGTGATTTTGAATGTTTTATCCAAGTGTCAATGAATCAACACTCTTCCATTAATCAGTCACCAAAGGAATTTTATTTACATCAACACACCACAACAACCCTTCAAGGTTGGATGGATTCTTAGCTTGAGACATTGGTACTATGGAATTGTGAGGTGCAAGGACTCCTAGCAAGTTACCTCCTTAACAGACCAGTGTGAAAAGGCTTTCTTGAGTGCCATGTGATATCAAAAGGAAGGTGTGCTTCATTCCTTGGGTATAATTTCAAAATGATGATAAATAGTTCTTTAACAATCGTGTGACAACCTTATTAGAGAGGCTTTATGATTTGAAAGACACAGAAGAGGCTCTCTTCAGTATTCCCTATGGATTCTTTGATCTTTGGAGGGATCCATCAAAACAAAGGTTTAGTGTAATCACGACTTCATGATTTCCCTGAGACAGCTTTGCTAGCTTACTTGTGAATGCCTCATGACCAGACTTCTTGTGCCCTCGTCTAAATTGCCTCGTGCATAGAAAAAAATTACACCTGACTTTTACATTTAAGTCACATATATTTAAGTCACTTATCCATTTACATATTTAAATTCACTATTATTTGCCCCACTTTTTTTGTTGTTGTTATTGGGGATTGAACTCAGGGGCACTCAACCACTAAGCCACATCCACAACCCTTCCTATATTTTATTTAGAGATAGGGTCTCCCTGAGTTGCTTAGGGCCTCACTAAGTTGCTGAATCTGGCTTTGAAGTCCTGATCCTCCCGCCTCAGCCTCCCGAGCCACTGGGATTACAAGTGTGCACCACCGTGTTGCCTGGTTTTGCCCACTTCAAAAAAAAAAAAACAAAACAAAAAACACTGAGAGGCCTGTGAAGCCTACCTTTCTCTCCTCACTAGGTATTTCTTTATCATAGATGAAATTATTACTGAGTAATATGAGAAGATGATTACTAAAATGCATGATATTTTTCATCAATGTAATCCAATTCAGAGCTGAAATGTGATTGAAGGAGACTCCCCCTTCCCTCTCTTCATTTCCCTTTTTGGCATATCCATGGGAATATGCTGCTGATTTTCTATTTGGGTGGTCAATTTCTAGTATAATCAGTATAGTCATTATAAAAAATATTAATTTAATGAAAATTCAGAGAGAAAATTATATCTTTATTATTTATCATATCAATATTGATAAAATTTATATTAAATTACATTTTTATGATTTCAGTTGATTTAAAAATTATGCAAGATTTTTTTGCTACATGGCAAGTCGCACTACAATTTAGCATATTAAAGCAACCTTTTATTCTCCTAGTGATTCTGTGTGTCAGGAATTTGAAAAGTCCATGGCCGGGAAGGCTGCTTAGTGTGCCTCATAAAGGCAAACTCAGACATTGTCTGCTACATTAGCTGAAGGTCAGCTTGGCTGTTCACCATGGTCCACCCACATGCTGGTGTTGGAGGCTGGTTTGCTGCTGGAAGCTCAGTGGGGATGTTGAACAGGTCATCTACATGACCCTTCCAACATGGCGGTCACAGACTGTCACATCTTTCCATGTTGGCTGCTTTGCCCTGAGCAAATGTTCACAATGAGACAGAAGCTACCTGGCCATATCTGAGAGGGCCTCAAAAATTATATGCATCACTTCTGTTCATTCTTGTGGAAAAATTCCTGCCGGGTTCAAGAAGAGAGGACACAGACCCCACAGTTTGCGGGTTAGTGACAATTTACATTGCTGATAGCACATGTGAGGGAGAATTCATGGTGACCATCTGTAGGAGGATAATCTGCCATGTTAACTTCTATAGGTATATCATTAAAATATCGTTGTTAAGCATATTTACAGACTTGATAAAACTGAAAGACTAAACTTATTTTTTTCTTTAAATTTGATCAGAAACTTTGCCAGGTCTGGGAAACATTGGAATCATTGACTTTTTTTCCCCACTTGTTTGGTGACTCAGGCTGTCTGAACATTCCATCCCTTGCTGAGACCATACAGGTAAGAAAACATAACTGTCAACATAAATGCAGGATCGTTTACTATACAATAATGGCTTACTTATCAATATTGCAGAGGATTTGCATTTAATTCAGATTAGTTGATTGCTTTAGATTAGCTCATGAATTCAAGCAGACAGGCACAAAATATAATTCATTCTCGTCTATAATATTTATTGCTTTTATTTAGAAGTACAAAGTAAATATGACAAAAATTCCAACCATTGTAAATTCCAGCTTATAGGAACACAATTTTAATTTATTTTTTCTTCTATGTATTTCTAAAAATGCTCTATATTTTAATAGTTATAATTCTGTATGATAAATTTTATTTTAGCCTGTACAACTTCATTTCCATTTTGTTTACATGGTAAATTTGTATTTATAAATGTGTATATATAAACACACATATAAATACATATTTACATATATATAAATATATGTTCACTCATATATAATATTTATTTTTATTTTATTTTTATATATTACAATCATGATTATCAAACTTTTAAACAAAGCAATGTCTTAATTTAATTCTCTTAAAATCCTCCACATATACTTCACAGATAATTTTCTTATAAATAACTGCAAATAGAGAACAATATTTTTATTCTGCATTTGATTCTAATAGTAGCCGTGTTGACTCCTTTTATTTGAATATATCTCTTCCTTCTAATTTGTAAGCTTTCAAAATCCAAACAGAGCCAGAGCACTGACAATGACTGGATTTATTATGTCTGGAAGGAGCTGATAATGTTCCACTTGCATTAATGACATCAGAGTAACTGAGAACTGTGACTTAAGTGAAACTTGGAATCATAAACGTGTAGCCAGCAATTTCTTTTTTTTTTTTTTTCTTGTGGTGTGAAATGTGTGACTCTTCTGGGCCTCCCTTCTATCAGCCTCTGACATCAATGCACATGGTAAAGCAGATCATTTTTAATAGGATCACTTCATTACCTTAACAGCTAAAATTTTATCCTAACTGAACACTGATTTGTTCTCAAATATATAAATATAAATAATTTCCTCTACAGGGTCATTTGGATCAATATTAAAAGTCCATCTATCATGGACTCTTTTTAGAGAGTTAATGGATAATCGTGAACGGTGTCATAGACCAAAAATTTTAACTGAGTTAATGGCAGCTGGTTCTCCAGGATCAAGAGAAAAATGGAAATGATGTAGAGAAAACAGGGCAAAATAAATTTAAATCTCACCAACTGTCATAGTTTATCCAACATTTTCAGCATTAATATTCAGAATAATATTCAAAATATATTTTAACTTTGTAACACAAATTCAATTTTATATACAATTCTATAACTATTCAAATGAGTTACTTGTAATATAAGCTTATTTATAACCCATTATAAATTTTAGCTCATGTATCAAAAAACTTAAAGTTCTTTTAATTAGGTAAAAGGATGAGTTCTTGGATATTGCATTGTCTAGATTCTCCATCCCTCAGTTATAACAGTGGACAGGTACATACCAAATGCTTATTACATGCCAGTGTGTGGTCACAGTTGAGCACATTATTGGGCATGCTTTTACCTCCTTTCCTATTTGAAAGAGTAGGCAACCACAATTTTTGTCAGGGTACACAGCTATCATTGGGCACAGTCCAAATTTAAATGGAATTCTAAATTTAAACTCTAGGAAATTAAATACTGTTTCACACTACCTTTCTTGCTTTTTCATTAATTCCCAATTCCCACAACTAAGAATTTATCCATTTGTCCTTTTTTCTGAAAAACTCTATTTATATGATCATGTTCAAATCTCACTCAAGGTCTGTTGACACCTTTATCTTCAACATTGGCCCAGTTCTCTCACCACAGGTCTGATCTAAGATCCATGTGTTCAACTGGTATCATGCTTTGGATAAGCTGTTATGGTCTCATAGTAAATACGGTTCAGATCAAACACATTTTTGAGCTTCTATAACATTTTTATTTTTTTTTCAATTTCAGCAAAGCTATAGATTTTGAAAAATACCTGTATTATTTCAAAATCGGTTAAGGTGAAAACAGACACATGAAGAATGAATTCTGGATGTATTGCTTGGCTCTTGCCAGGAGAGGCTCCCTGTATGCCTGGCTGAGTTCCTGCTGTCATGGAGCTATTAAACCATAATTGGATAAATTCATTTTAAACACATAAACAAACAATTGTACAATTTAATTATAATAATTACTCTACATCGAAATTTCAAATTTCTATTAAGTAGCACAAAAAAGGGACTCTAAAATAAAAACAGTACAGTAATTCAAAAGAAGTGATAAGTGGACTTTGGGGAAGAGTTACACAGTACCTCTCAGGGCAACAATAGCTTAGATTTGAGTGATGACTATAAATTCAATGAGTGTAGTGGGAAATGTGTGTGTCCATGTGTGTGTATCTTTAGATGGAAAGAGTTCGAAAGAATTATTCCCTGATATTTTCCTTGAGGAATTAATTTCATGGATTGTGGTGTTTTTGATTGAGTATTGGAAGAGGATAAGATTTTGAGGCAAAATTCTTCTCTCAGGCAACAATGATCCTATCTTTTTTTAATTGGTTATTTTTATTTATACATGAGAATAGAATTCATTTTGATAAAATTATACAAGCATGGACTATATCTTATTCTAAGTAGGACCCCATTCTTGTGGATGAAGGTGGGATTCACTGTGACGTATTCATGTATGTGCAGAAGACAATGATCTGCATGTCTTGTCTCTAAAACATACATTCCTGCTGTTTAAATTCTTATCTGGGATTTCATCTCATGCCTGTATGACTGAACTGCTATGGTCATCTCACTCTGAATTTTGTTTTCTCTTGCCTGCCATTTCCATATTTCCAAAGATGCTATTTGATGTGGTGTTGTCATTTGGATTTGGAATGTCCCCAATACTCATATGCTGAAATCATGGTCTTTCAATGCAGTAAGATTGAGAGGTGATACTTCTTAAGCAAAGATTGGATCACGGGGGCTATAACCTCCTCAGTGATTTAATCCTCTAGATCATATCTTGTCCCTGGGTGCCTGCCATGAGCTGAGAAGCTTTCCTCTGCCACAACCTTCTGCCATGATGTTCTGCCTCACCTCAGGCCCTGAGCAATTGAGTCAGCTGATCGTAGGCTGAAACTGTGACCACAAATTAACTTTTCCCCCTCTCAGTTCCTCTTGTCAGGTATCTTCGTCACAGTGAAGCAAAGTCCCTATTGAACCCATGATGGATTCCCATTATCTAGGAGTGCAGTGTGTTTTCTGTGCCCTCGGGACCTTAGGTCTTCCTCTTCACTT